>WNWK01050487.1:0-12819 GCA_009830355.1 Cherax destructor | reverse complement strand
TGTTGGCACCCCACTGGCCCATATATCCATCAAGTCTGAGGGGCAGTTTCCTTTCCTTATCTGTTTCCCGGAAGTGTTTCTGACATCCTTTGTTAGAGTGTTAAACCGTTACCACGGATGTTGATAAAAGCCTTTTTTTGGCCCAGGGGCCCCCTCCCAGGGGGCTTTTTTTTTACATTTTCTTCCATTTTCCCCCAATCCAGTATGTTGTTATGGCAGTGTTGGGGGGAAAAACGTTTCCCGTTCAGGCAAGCAGAACTTTTAAAGAAGGGGGGTTGTCGTTCAGGAGACGTTTCACCTTTTCCTAACTAAGAGGTCCTGTGCCACGTGCTGCCAAACCCCCACCTTAAATCTGAAGTGTTAGTTTTTTTGGTTACAGAAAACCCAGCATAAGATGGAGTTTCGAAAGTTAATTTGGGACTGGGAATATAGGCGAAGAAGCATAAGGTTCCCCCATTGTCTCGCTACGGGGCCTCAAGTTGACAACAAAATGCCAGTATACGCGATTTTTTTTATCTCAGGCTGTGTTCACACTTACGACCCGTGCCAGCTGGCCTCTCGTCGCCACGTGATTGAAGAGGGCAAAATTCCCCACTGTGGGAACCCCTCGCCATCCACAGATCACTTCCCATCTGGCTAAATGATTTAATTAATTTTAATTAGCCAACCTCATTTCTATTTCTATTTCAAATTTTTTCCCAATATTAATTAAATATAAGGGGGAAGGGTGATATTATGGGGGGGAAGCAATACTGGGGGAAAAATTCGGCAATTTTCCAAGGTTCTACACTGCCCTTACTGATATCTCAAGTTTTTACACTGCCCCCCGGAGGTGGCAGTCAGTTAACACTGACTGACTTTAGCACCCCCCCAGCCACGGTAATGTTCCCCCGTCCGTCTACCAGACCTGTGGGGAAAACACTCCACCTGCACTCCAGGTGCTAGTCACTCCGCATTAATTCTTCCACTTTCTTTTTTCCCCGCCCCAACACAGTTTGGGACAGGAAGGTCAATGACCTTCCTGCCCCAAAAAATTAAAAGGTGGGCGATTAAAAAAAGGAATGTGACTGTTTTAACACCATCCCACTAAAGGGGATTTGAAGACTAATGCTCTTATTGTGACTGTCAGTAAATAATTTGGCTACAACCCACTTTAAGTGGGCCCCCATTACATTAAGGGGCCCGGGTAAATCAACATTACCCCCAGCAGTTTTAAAAAAATTACACAATTTTAAAAAACGGGTATTTGTGAATTTGCCTGAGAGTCAAGGGAGGTTCAGTCTTCTTTTAGCAGGCACGGATATCCATCCAGCTAGCAGGCAGTTGATATCCATCTAGCTAGCAGGCAGCGTTGATATCCATCCAGCTAACAGAGCGGAGGGTTCCATCCAGCTAGCAGGCAGCGTTGATGTCCATCAGATACAACAGTTTCATCAGCGGGGCTCACCTCCTAGGAGGGCTTTATTCCAGGAGGATAAAACCCAGAGAAAAAAAGGAATGGCCTTAACATGTATTTCTATGCCCTGTTTGGGTTTTCCGGGGGGGTCTCGCTCACTTCAGATAGTTCAAATGCCAAATAACTATGTCAAATAGAAATTTTGAATTCCTCTAAAAGTGAATAAATTTAAATACCTGTCATATTTGAAGGAGACTTGCACTGTGCTCTCTAGTACCTGCCCACTTATTCGGGATCTGCTGTTTCAGAAGCAGTGTTAAAAATCTCACAATGTGTATTTTCATTCGTTCCTTAAACATAATTATTTGGACTTGTTGTAGCAAGACTTTGTTGTCAGAAACGCTGAAAGCACTTAGAGCTGTGGCGGGTTTTTTTTCCCAGGTTTGATGCTGTTTTTAAAAACTGTGAAAATTATGTATTTTGCTTATATTGGATCATTAGTTGATGATGCCGCCCACTTGCTCTTGTGTCTGACTGGAAGCTTGGACGGCTGAAAAACTGCAGAACGAAGCAGTGGGATCATCCTAGGATGCCCTCCTGCCAAAATACAAAATATGCGGAAAGAACTTGATATCCCAAGCATCAGGATCGTGTCACTGAAAAGAGAATTGTTCTCATTGGTCAATATGCTCAGGTAAGCCCATTCAAACCCCATGCACAGAAGCCCTCCAAACTTTCCTCAGCACTGGCGAACACTCCGCCAGATGGGTCATAAAACTGGAACTGACCTCCGCAATGAACCAGATACATGATCTATGTCAAGTAAGGTAACAGCGGCACTTCCTGCTTCATGGGATATTACCCCATTCAAACCACTATCCCTCTCTTTCATTTAAAAACTAATTAAATCTCAGCAAAGCTTCCCCTTGAAAGCAAGAGATGCCTTAAGCTGTATTGATGACTTAGTCACACAGCACACTACAAATTATTTATGTTGATGGTTGTGTTCACCAATCCACTGGTGCAGCTAGTAGTGCTGTTGTCATACACTGGTGCAGCTGGTAGTGCTGCTGTTGTCATACAGAGTGATGGCACTCATAAAGAAATTAGCACGCATCAATAACTGGGCCTCTGACCTTCAAACAGAACTATTTGCCATACTCCTTGCACTCAAATGCGTCCATGTATCTAAGGTACACTTTAATTGTAACTAATTCTCTGTCATCCATAAATATCTCAACTCCTAAACTGTGGCATGCTTGTCAGAAGCCAGACACAGGTATGGTAGGATTGTAGACAGATGAATCGGAGTGCACCTTCTGTAGATTCCATCTCAAATTGGTCTTCAGATGCATGACAGAACTGATGAATTGGCTAAGTTATATGTCTTCAAAGAGGGAGTAAATTACAATCTTGGGCTGTTAGCAGTTTGAGAATAATGGAAAAAAACTTCAACTGAACTTTATTGACCTAAGACAGAGGGAGATTAACATCAGTCAGTTTATCGTTCTATCATGCAGGAGGGCCACATGTCTGTGGTGCATCCAACAGAATAAGCGGACTCTTGGATGTCACTGCTACCCGGCTCCCGCTGGGTTATAAGTATCTTTGGCAGGTTATGACCACCACCACATGTATTTTATTAAAAACAGGTATATATACATATTACATACATGGAAACGTTCTAAACATATGAACAGCTTATAATTTATAATCACATATTCTAATCGACATAGAAACTCACCACATTATACTTGTTACGAATACATGATCATCATATCTCATAACATCAAGGAGCCTCTATGAACAAAAAAAACCACTAGTCAAAACTTACAAAAGCAATATGCCCCCCTCCTCAACCTTCCTAACATAAAACTCCCCTCTGAAATCTTTGAGAAACCAACTATATGTATACATAGCACACCCTACACCCTAAATCTACACTAAATTGTACTATTTACACTAAATTGTCAATCAGAACTGTATATTACATGGTACCATTATTTCCATGCATCCTCTTGAATTCTGTCAAATGTTCTCCACAAGATGAAACAATTAAACTTGGACTGTCTCTCACTGACCTCGCAGTGCACTGGCACCACACTAACCGTATATAAAAAACATTAATATACTTAAATACACATATTACTTTCCTTTGCTGTTATTCTAATAATATTCCTTAATTCTAATCCTGACATTACATTAAGAGACAGGTATATGTACATATTACATAATAAGAGCGTAAACATATGAACGCTTATAATTATCAACATAAATTACATATGCCAAACAACATAGCACCTCACTACATTACACTAGACACTAGAGCATAATCATAATGTTCCCATTACCTCAAGGTGTCTAAAATGAACAATACCACTACTTTTTTTATCTTATTTCCCAGACTAGAGCACTGAACCAGAAAATTCCCCACCCATTTCCCTGATCTATTGCCAACCTAGAATACCCAGCTACTACCCCCTCCTCCCAATCCCTTTAAACACAAACCCCCCCCCCCCTCCCTCCCCTACCTACATTACTATCCTCCTACCCACCCTCTACCCATTTCACCTCCCGTGACTTCTACCATAATCAACACCAGTCCTTTCACCTTGGCACCCTCAACATGCTATTCACTGTCATCTCTTGATAACCACTAAAAAAGCCCTGTTCCATCCCCCACTATACAAACTCCGATTCCTACATTTTGTCCTATAAAACCCCGCTCCTAAAGCCCTTATTCGAACCATCCCTCTCGTCCCTCATACCCCAAGATATATTATAAAATCCAACACCAAATAAGACACCCCTCTACGTATGCTTTCCGAGAACTTCCCAAATCTAAACTCAAAGCCCTCAAAACGGATACCCCTCCCCACCTACCATCCTCAAAACCCCCAAACCATTTCCTCACTGCTTCCAAACCCTCACAAAAATAGATGGCGTGATAAGCTGTATCTACCTCCCCACACCTACGACAATACCCATCCCCCTAACCCCATTACATAAAGCTGGGCCCTGGACGCCAAAATCCCCTGAAGAAACCTATACCCTGTTTCCCTCACCCTTGGGTGCACCTTCAACTTTTTAACCACCCCCAAATTCCTTTCCAATCATACAAAGGATAAACCTCACTCCCTTGCATCTCCATTCTCTCCATCCCCAACCTATCCAAACGGCTTACTCTACACCTTCCGGTCCTTCATAACCAAAACCTCGTAAAATAGCCTCACAAAGCAATATATCCTTTTCTCCCCACCACCTTCGCACCTCCTTCATCACCAAACCACGTTTCGTCCCCCTCCCCTCCCTCATCAAAACTCATGCCTCACAAAAACACTCCTTAACCTACACCTCAAGGGCACCAACCCTAACCCCCCACCTCACCCTCGTTTCCACTACTTCTACACATCCAATTCTCCCATTCCCCATACAAACTTCAACACGTACTTCAACAACCGGCATCCACCTCTAAGAGAGGATATACCCCCGCCTAAACCACAATTTACTATACACTAAAACGTTAATAACTACCCCCTTTGCAACAAAGTTACCTCTCTCATTCCCCATCCCTTCATCCTATCAATAGCAGCATCCACTACCAATCTTGAATTTACCTCTCTAGCCACCAAAGGATCAGGTGAACACTATCCACATATTTTTATAGTTTTCACACAACTCCATCCCTCCCGTTTCTCCAACGTTCCCCGACCAACTGCCTACCTCCAATAAATTAGATTTTCCTTATTCACCCTCATTCCCGTTGCCTTCCCAAACTTTTCAACCAACTCATTGATCATACTCAACTGCTTCTAGACCTGACCAACACTGTAGTATCATCTACATAACCAACAATACCCCCTCTGCATCCTCCTCCATGTCCCTCCGTAAAACCCCTCCTCCACCAACCTATAAAACGGATCCTGTAATAAAGGCAAAAAGGATCTGCGACAGCGGACATCCTGCCGCAGACCCTTCTTCATCTCCACCTTTCTTCCCACATTCCCATTAATTTGCACCCTAACTAAAGCCCCCTCATACAAAGTTCGAACCCATCCTATAACTACCTCCCAAACCCTTGCCTACCCAAAATATCCAATAACATTTCCTGTCCACCCTATCATATGCCCTCTGCCAATCCACCCCAATACTCCCCATCTGACTATTCTCAATAAACTGCTTTATACGTCTATGCCCCGTTCTGATACTCCGTCCCGGCACCCCGTATTGTCCCCCATGCAACATTCCCCTAACCCTCTTTTGATCCTGTTTGCTAAAACCTTTGCAAATATTTTATAATCTGCAGTCAATAATGCTATTCCCCTATAATCACCTAACCCCTCCTGATACCCCTTTGCCACTAGTACTACAACCCCGTTCTCATCGACTCACCCATATTCCCTCCTCTTTCAGTTCATTTACCATTTTAACGATTACCCCCTTCAAAACCTGCCAATGCAACATACAATTCCCGCAACCCGTCTATGCCAGGCGACTTTCCCAATCTCAAACCCCTCACCGCCTCCCATACCTCCTCCTCCCAAAAATTTCCCATTCCTTCCTCTCTTCCTCACCTAATAATTTCCCAATTCCCTCAATATCCTACCTTTAGCCTCCTCATCTGTCTCCCCCTTTTCATATTTGTTACAAAACCAACCCCCTGCGTACCCCCCATCCCCTCCGTTGTCCTCAGTACCGTTCCTCCTGATACCCTCTCACCCCCTTCCACCTTCAATGACTCTATCAACATACCTTTCCTTCGCCGTTGAAAATTTCTTAACACTACCTTTGACACTTTATTCCCCACAAAACTTCTTCCATACCACTTCGAATCCTTAGTCCATGAAATCTCTCCTCCTGTATTTCCCTTAACTTTGCCCTCAACTCTACCACCTCACCATAATTCTTTCCCTCCCAAACCCACCCTGACACTCACCTAAAAGCCCCTCCAAATACCTCTGATACCCATACCTATACCTCATTTCCTCACCGCCAACCCTCTCATAATACTTTCTATTTCCACTTTCCCGTCTCATTCCACCATTTAACAACTGACTTTATCCCCATCCCCCCCAACCCTTCCCACCACTACTCAAATGCCTCCTCCTCCCTTCCCTTTCCAATAACCTCGTATTCAATTTCCAAAAAATCTTATACACATGCACAACCCCTTCCCCCCCTCCTTCAAATAACACACCCTGTGATCTGAAAACCCAAATCAAAGCATTCCACCTTTCGCACATCCACCGACCTTGTCACATATATTCGATCCAGTCTTGCCGCATAATTATTCCTTAAGAAAGTATATTCCACCAATCATCCTTCCCCCCACCACATCCACCACCCCCACCGCCCCAATACATCCCTTAGAGACCCTAAAACAACCCCCTTCGGGGCTCCACATCCCTAATCCGAATCACACTATTCCAATCCCCAGCTATAATCGCTACTTGGGGCAATCCTCTGAAAGCATATGTCAACTCGTTATTAACAAAATCATCCTTGATACTCCTATTAGCAACAGCCGGCATATATACCCCAAGGAAACTTACTTGTACCCCACCCCACTCCCGTTCACCCTTACCACTCGACTTCCCACATGCTCCCATGATGACAAGGTAAAAGGACTGGACTCTCTAATACCCACCATCACCCCACTCTTGAAAGCCCTCGTCACACGCAAAACCCTATACCCCTTAACTACCAGTTCTGATCCTATTTGATAATTGTGTTCTTGGAAAAATATCACATCTCTTCATCCTCTTCAATGTTACTTCAACCCATTTACGTTTGACCTCGTTCCTGAGGCCATTAACATTCATCGTTACACACCTAAAGTGAAGGGCTGGGGTTTTCCTTCTGCTTCAGTACTCTTTTGTCTAGTTTTCCATGTGTTGCTCCTTCCAACCCTCCCTTAATCCTCCCATCACCCTTTATATCCCTTCTATCACCATTACCCTTCACCCTACTTCCTTTTCCCTGCACCACATCCGCCCACACCTTCTTACCAGGCCTTTGTGCTGCAGTTAATAGGTCATCCTCAGATTCTTCCCTGGCCTTTTCCTTGATTCCCTTTGTCTCCACTTACTTCCATACTCTCTTCCCTATGTATTTCTGCTACCACTACTGACACTGTACCCTGAACCTCAACTTGATGTCCTGTCTTTCCCAGGACTTCACTTGTCCTTCAGTGCCGTCATTGACGTCAATTTGATTCTCCCCAATTCCCATCCCTGCCACTTCCTCAAGTGACAAAGGACCACCTCGAATGAACTCATTCAGATCCTCCAAGATCTCAGCCTCCTCCCGTACATCCCTCTGACTCTCGTCCATAGACGTTACACCAGTCACCACAGATTCTGCAGGCTGCACCCTGTCCACCTCTCCCTGTACTCTTTCCTCCTGCTCCACCTCCTCGCTCCATACCTGACGTACCATGCCCTCCTTCACACCATCTCCTTGTTTCCTTGCCAATTCTTCGTCCTGTTGCACTCCTTCATCCGTCCGTAGTATATCCGCCTTCCCGACATTACCTCCTCAGGCCTTTTACGTTGACAGTCAACCGCCAGGTGCCCGTCTGCCCACACAACCGGCAGGTACGCACCTGTCCAACATAGGTAACATATACCTGAGTGCGAAAACCATGCATTAAGATAAAGGAGGGTATGGGATTCCTTAATGTCATTTTTACCGAATATGTGCCTTCCAACATACCAGCGTAAAGACCATTCATCCATCTACCAACAGTAACAGCATGGACAATCCCATACATCTTCATCATTTCCTGTATGTCACTTTCCCAGCTTCAAATGGGACGTTTGCAACTTTATCCATTTGTAAGTTGCCGAAACGTCCCTTACACATACCTCCAGTCCTTGCATTACCACCAGCCGCTTGTCCTGATATTTATCCACAACTCTGGTATACGCCGCCGTACATGCAAATTTCACGAAGATCCGTTGTGCCCCGTTAAGGGCTATGCTGTACAATTCTGAGTGGTCCACACCCAGAGAATCTCGAAGTATAGCCGGCAAGACAACGTCCACGTTTGACGGATAAACCGCTCCCTGAAGTACTTCAATACCAATGGTGTTTACGCGGCGCCTGTATCCCTCCGTCATGGCTGTGAAAATAAAATCTCACAAGTCGGCCACCAGAGGTCTCCTCAATACACCCGCACACAACCAAGGCTGGGCGTGGAATGTACCACCACATGTAGACCAAACGAAATGTAAACTACTTGATGGACAGTTGTCACACCCTGCGTCATTATGTACTGGAGTGCGATAAAATTAATGAATTCAGAGACAACTCACTCAGAAATGTTCAAGAAATATCAAAGTATTTTATCGACAGTGGTATATTACAAACCATTCTGGAAAAATACCCTGACTTTGCTCCTGTAAATAAAGCATTGCTACCTGTGTGTGTGACCAAATTAATGTCTGCATAAATACCTCATTACGATTGTGACCAGAAATAAACATGTAAATAGTTCATTATCAATGTAACTTGTTTAGTTATCAGAACTTTACGGTCCAGTCCGTGGACCCATTGTGTACCTCCGTAATCCTTTGACTACCGCCCGCAGGATGGGTATGGTGAGCATAATAAAGATATTGAACTTGACTCCTTAAACACTCTTTTAAATAGTTAAAAATAATAAACTTAGGAAGGAAAACTTGTTTCTCATTTTTTCGGTTTACTTAGAGGACTTTTTGTATATTATATAGAATTTTATATTAGGAAGGATGGGGTTAGGGACCAACTGTGATAGGTGGCGCCACAAAATAGGTTAAACACCACTGGTCTTCTCAGACAGGTAGGTGTTACCCAGTAATTTTAAGTGTACATCTATGTATTTCTTTTACAAACCTGTCGGGAGTTTTTTTCTACAATTATATGTTAGCGTGGGATGACTGGCGTTTAACATGGATATTTTAGTGACTTGTTAAATAATTAGTCATTGTTAGTCAAGACCTTTCCCACAAGTGTGTAGGCTTGGTAATACACCCTCAAGTATTATCTATATGTGTATTACCGTTTATCTCTCCTCCACTCCAGCAAGTACAGCCGTCAACACTGTTCAACACTTTAAGCAAGTGAACACGAGTGATTTGAAAAGTGTCACCATTAGCACTATTTCTCGTTTTGAAAGTGGTTGGGCCACTTACATTTATTACCCCTCTCCTTCCTCACCCCCACCCACCCCTTTTCCTACATTCCATCCTTACCTATCCTTCTTCCTCCCCCACAACTTACCAAACCTCTAGTGAAAGCATCGCATCATATCCTTTCATTCTATTTAGCGACGATGCATTTTGCATCCGGTGTTCCTTTCCAGTTCTTCATATATTCACATGAAAGCAGTTGGGACTTGTCACCATTGTCACTGCCTACTGGAACACTTTGTTTATATCTTGCAGTTTTACTGGATCTCTTACCGATGTGATTTTTTCATGCATATTTTGGTTTATCCGCAATAATATGAAAGTGTGGGATATGTTTTTATCTATAGTAAGGATAAGAAATAGTAAAGGCGCCAGGACCGTGCCTTGGGGTACTGAACGTTTTACTTTGCTAATGGATTTTGCTCTGTTGAATAATGCATTATATTCTATTTGCCAAAAAATCGAAAAGCCATTTGCCTACTTCCCCGTTATGCCAGTCGCTCTGAGTTTACGTGCAGTGTAATCAAGGAAGTAGAGGCAATGAAAGGGGCGACGGGTAAAACCAGTGACTGGTGTGATGAGTATAATGTGTGATAACAAGCAAGACAGTGAGCTGTTGTTACTGCAGTTAAACCATTCAACTCTCCCAGCTCAGTATCCAGTATAGGAGAGAGGGGGGGGGGAGGGAGGGAAAGAGTAAGTAAGGAAAGGGAGGTAGGTGTCATACCACTGGTAAAGAATGAGCTTCCTAATTACTCCTGGCGGAACAAATTATTCTCCATTTAGCAAATACCAATCAAAATTCCCTAAATTATTCCCCTCTCTGATCGCTGAACCAACTTAAATTACAAAGGGGTGTATAGGAACCTCGGGAGCATCACGGCCAACGCGCCACACACACACACACACACACACACACACACACACACACACACACACACACGCCCCGATGGCATGGTGGCTAGCGCTCTTAATTCACGCACGGAGGGCCCGGGTTCAATTCCCGGCGGGGCCGAAACATTTCGAAGTGTTTCGTTATACACACACACACACACACACATACAACAGGCCTAGTGTCTAATCGACATGTGCCTAGGACAAAATGGTAACTAACTAACACACACACACACATCTCTGTTTTCTTGTGTATTTCTACAAGTTCTTATTCCTGTGATGTTTACTTTATAATTGAAGAGGCCTGGTGTGAGAGCGGGTCGCAGTGGTGAAGCTCACACGAGTGGTTCATCAAGTGGTGAAGCTCACACGAGTGGTTCATCAAGTGGTGAAGCTCACACGAGTGGTTCATCAAGTGGTGAAGCTCACAAGAGTGGTTCATCAAGTGGTGAAGCTCACACGAGTGGTTCATCAAGTGGTGAAGCTCACGGTGGTTCATCAAGTGGTGAAGCTCACACGAGTGGTTCATCAAGTGGTGAAGCTCACAGAGTGGTTCATCAAGTGGTGAAGCTCACACGAGTGGTTCATCAAGTGGTGAAGCTCACACGAGTGGTTCATCAAGTGGTGAAGCTCACACGAGTGGTTCATCAAGTGGTGAAGCTCACACGAGTGGTTCATCAAGTGGTGAAGCTCACACGAGTGGTTCATCAAGTGGTGAAGGTCACACGAGTGGTTCATCAAGTGGTGAAGGTCACACGAGTGGTTCATCAAGTGGTGAAGGTCACACGAGTGGTTCATCAAGTGGTGAAGCTCACACGAGTGGTTCATCAAGTGGTGAAGCTCACACGAGTGGTTCATCAAGTGGTGAAGCTCACACGAGTGGTTCATCAAGTGGTGAAGCTCACACGAGTGGTTCATCAAGTGGTGAAGCTCCACGAGTGGTTCATCAAGTGGTGAAGCTCACACGGTGGTTCATCAAGTGGTGAAGCTCACACGAGTGGTTCATCAAGTGGTGAAGCTCACACGAGTGGTTCATCAAGTGGTGAAGCTCCACGAGTGGTTCATCAAGTGGTGAAGCTCACACGAGTGGTTCATCAAGTGGTGAAGCTCACACGAGTGGTTCATCAAGTGGTGAAGCTCACACGAGTGGTTCATCAAGTGGTGAAGCTCACACGAGTGGTTCATCAAGTGGTGAAGCTCACACGAGTGGTTCATCAAGTGGTGAAGCTCACACGAGTGGTTCATCAAGTGGTGAAGCTACACGAGTGGTTCATCAAGTGGTAAGCTCACACAGTGGTACTCCGTGCCTCGTCAGAGGACTCTGGCTTGTGTAATATATTCACTGTATTCACATTATCTTCTAGTCATCTTTGACAAATAAAAACTAGTTCATTTAATTCATGAACACTGTATAGGCGTTCAGTGTTTTCATATATTTTTCTCTCTCAGGTGTGTATGGTGGAGACACGGGCAGTGGAGGTGACCACGCTCCAGGTACAGTCGGGTGATGTATGAAATTTTATTTACGTATTTGAATGGTTCACATACTTTTATTTGCTCATTACCCCGTTTTTTCCACACCTTCCTTGACTAGTTACCCTCGTGACTAGCATTTCCTCACCTTCCTTGACTAGTTACCCTCGTGACTAGCATTTCCATAGTTTCATACCAATAGTCTTTAGAATGTAGGCGTTTGTATGATTTTAAAAAAGAGTTATTATCAGTCGTTATCTCAATATCCCTGACTCGTATACATAAAAATACCTGACATAGATCTCAGAATTTTACGAGATGAAATCTTATAAAAAGGTTCACTGCAAAAATAAAGTTGCAAGTAATGGTTCAGATGTTCTTTATTTATTAAAGTACCAAGAAACTGAAGCCTAGTAATATGTCCCCCGTTGCTGCCCAGTGGAACGACTGACACTCTCATTTTCTATGAAATTAATTCTTGGTGATGTAACAGAACATAAAGTATTTCATGGGGCGTCCAGACGATTTCTGCTGTTATTTTTTATGGAAACTAGGGTGGAGAAACCACACTCCCATTGGTATGTCGTTGTAAATAGTACAAGAAGATTTAGTGTCCTTTGGAAATAATTTGAAAAGCCTCAAAATTTGCTAGGCGTGGTTTCACTCCAGTGTGTCCTCAAAGCTTATTCACTTCGAAGATGAATGAACTCTGAGTAGTAAAATCATAATATTAGATTACATCACCTACCACTCCAAATGAATTCAACATCCATATATTACCTTGGATCTCAGGTGGGAAGAACTTATTGAAGGTATCATGAAGGGCAACCAAGTGTTGAATCATAAACTCACAGAATTCAGTTTGTGGGAGACGAAAGCCCAAGT
>WNWK01050486.1:0-12819 GCA_009830355.1 Cherax destructor | reverse complement strand
ACTTACGTTTCTGGTAGGATGGCCACTTTTGGGGCTTTCACTCTCCAGGAGCTACCACCCCATTCACCTTTTGCAGCCCCCGCTGTTTTCCCTTCAAAGAAATTGTACATGAAAATATAATTATGGCGGCGTAAACCCCTCTTAGCCACCATGGTCACTTTTACGCCAGCCATGGTCACTTTACGCCAGCCATGGTCATTTTACCCAGATGGTCACTTTAGCCAGCCATGGTCACTCTTACGCCAGCCATGGTCACTCTTGCCAGGGCCCCCGAACACTCTTACGCCAGCCATGGTCACTTTCGCCAGCCATGGCATCTTACGCCACCCAGGGCCCCGCCAGCCATGGTCACTCTGCCTCTATCACTTCAAAAAAAATCTTTCTTTATTTTTTTTTTTTATTAAAAAGAAACCACTGACTATCAGACCCAGCAATGGCCTAGTAACTCTCTAGAAACACCACTGGATACTAGTAAATTGCTTGTTAACAATCCCCCCTCCCCCTTTACTTAAAATCCCTTCCTCTCATTTCCCAATCCGCTTCACCTTCACACTTCTTGTCTTTTCCCAAACCTTTGCAGGGTAAGAAAAGTTTTAATCAATAGTGATGTACTTCCAAAAACCCCATCAATCCCATTTAGAGGGCTTCGTCGCATTGTTGACTGGTCCTCGTAGAGTTGATGTGTCAGCCATTTTTAAAAGCAGTGAGGGAAAAAACGGCCACTGCCCCTGACAGATTCCTTGGAGTTTTGTCGTTAGATTTGGCGTTTTCTCCTATGTTTCCCTCCTAATGTACACTGGTCAGTTAATATGAAAGTCAGCTATTAAAACATATTCTTTGCTAATCCACTTTCTTCCCCCCTTTAGCACTGAGGGAAAGAACCGTCGCTATAACCTGTTTCCTTGGAGTTTGTTTAGTAGATTTAGCGGTTTCTGCTGTGCTTCCCTGCCATTAACACTGTTGCAGTTGATATAATGGTCAGCTACTCTCAGTATGGTTAGTACGTCTCTTCGTAGTTGCACGTCTGGCAGTAGCTGGTGATTGAATGCCAGTCAGCCATGTTTAAATATTCACTTCCACCCCTCACCTGGCACTCTCCAACCTTCACCTGGCACTGAGAGAAGAAAAAAGAAACCGACACTACACTACAACCTGTGAGTTTCCTTGTCGATTTGTTGATTAGGTTTTCCCTTATGTTGACTTCACATTGAACACTGTGCAGTTGATATTAAGTCAGTTACTTCAGTGTGGTGGAAAACGATTGCTTGTCTGGTTGTACGTCTGGTAGCGGGTCTGGTATTTGAATGAAGGTCTCCTGTTTTGGTTCTAATTGGTCCATTTCGCTGTAGTCACCGTCAGTTTTCTTGTCACTATAAGTTCCTTGTATGTTGTTGCAACAGTTCTTGCAAATAGACCATCACTGGAGTCTCAACGGCCCAGGGAATGACCAAATATAGGAGCAGCCATAGCTGCTGCCTGCGGCCTGCCTGGCTCACCTCACAGTAAACTAACTAAACTAACTAACTATGATCGCATTATCATGAGAACAGATAGGCACGTTCATGGAAATTAATTTGGATTTATATCTACAGTTCACTTATCTGTTACAAGCAAATTTAGGAAATTTGCTTAGTTGTGGAAACTTTTTGAGTTACGCAAGTTCCACAGGGTAAGTGAGCCGTTGGGAGCCTTAAACATACCATGGATCGGCCCTCGGAGTTTATAAACCCACACACCCAACCAAAACAAGCATACACATTCAAGTTGGCGAAGGTAACTATTGTGTACATTTTAATTGATAGATTTAGTCACCTAGGAAAGCCTAGGAAAGTTTGTACTGTTAGTAACTAATATTAGGATTATTGAGGCAACGTTAGATGTTAATAATATAGTTCTAACACCTTAATATAGGTAGATATAAGCCCCAAATATACGAACCTTGGGTTATGTCAGCTAGAGAGAACTGGCAGCCCACACTTGAATCTAAGCGGGAGTGGTGCTGACTCCTCCTTACCAGATCAGACTTCAAGGAGTGAACAACCGCTGCGAACAAGCAGCAACCCCCACGTGACTCAACATCTGTCCCGGGGGCACGGAAGAGATATCCCGAAGTACTGAGGATATCTCACTCCATCCAGACCCAATACAGTAGGACCTTACCTCTTTTCTTCTCAGTATCTGGCCAGTTTTCTGGGGGAAACGTGTGTGGGTTTTTGTTGAGGGTCCCTCGTGAGATTGGACGCAAATTTGCAGGTACCAGCGTCCCATTGTTGAGTAAAAGTCTGGAAGCTAGTGTCTCATACAGTTTAGATATTGCTTGGAGGATATACCCTAGAGCTGGGGATTCTGAGATAATACAAGACACTAATACCACTTAATTTACAGATTAAGACTCTACCCTTCACATGGTGTTTGGAGGGGGTTAGCTTAGGAAGATTAGGAGCCACGAGTCCACTCCATCAAGTAAGTTAAACCCTTTCTTAATAGTGCATGTAGTGGGGAATTCTTTTTACTGCAGTTAGCTAGAAATTTGTCCTATAGCTACTTGTAAGTCTGAGAGAAGCGTCTCAGAGTGTCGGTGTCAACAGTGTTTGCTCAAAGTGCAGCTTACAAGGAGGCAGTCCCAAAACAAGTTTCTACATTAGTATAACTGGTATCCTACCTTCACTAATAAGATATCTTGACATGTCACATAGGTTATTATACTGTCTATCTCTATATTCTTCAATAAGTGGACAATTCAGCACATAGTGTTCAAGACAGTGACCAAATGCCTGATCACATAATTTGCATTTAGTTTGATCATCATCTGTGTATCTCCCAAACTGTTAAGTAAAAGGACACAAATGCAACTAATGTGACATTTTATTGTGGCAACGTTTCGCTCTCCAGGAGCTTTCTCAAGCCGTTACAAGCGTTACATGGACACAGTGGGCTATTATATACTCTCAAAGTGAGGTGAAATACTAGTGGTGGTCGAGGTAGTAGTGATAAGTAGTAGTAGTAGTAATACAATAAGGTAGAACAATCAATATGCACATGAGTAAAAGGTGATAAAACAAATACTTGGGTAGTATAACAATAGGTTAGACAAATATTTTATGCTGGAGGTTGAAATATAGAAGGCATGTAGGAGTGTTCCACATCTACGATGTGCTTGTGTTGAATTAGCAGGAGAGACTATGTGATGGTATGGTTAACTGTTTTCAGGAGGATTCTTGCTAAGACTTCAGAGATGGTGAAGCTGCCTTTGTTTTGTTTAATTGTGTTAGAAACAGAGATAAGTGCTGATTCAAGGCATTTGCGTCTACGGAAATTAGTTTCTTTGATTACTAGTCGGGCGTCTTTGAATTTCAACCGCATCCGAAATCTCTCCATCCGTAACAAGAAACTAAGCAGTTTGGACGTGACTTCCCTCTTCACTAAAGTACCTACCACACAAGCCATTGAGGTTCTACGACGTAAAGTCAATCAGGACCTTAACCTTCCTCTACCTCCCGGAGATTTTGTTGACCTTATTGAACTCTGTGTTAATTTCAACTGTTTTTCTTTCAATAACAGGCTCTACAAACAAACATACGGCATGGGAATGGGGTCCCCCATCAGTGCCGTCTTAGCTAACTTGTACATGGAACACCTAGAGGCTGAACACTTCGCCAACATCATACCCTCAAGCGTCACTTGGGTACGTTACGTAGACGACGTCCTCGTAATAACTCCCAAACGTTTTGATGTACGGAATCTTCAGGCTAGGCTCAACGCAGTTGAACCGGCGATCCAGTTTACACTAGAAGAAGAGTCCAATGACAAACTACCCTTTCTAGACGTCCTCATCCACAAAGTAGATAACAACCTAAAATTTCAAGTTTACCGGAAACCTACAAATAAAAATGATCTCACACACTTCTATTCCAGTCAAGATACTAAGACCAAAAGAGGCATCATCATCGGATTCTTCCTAAGAGCTTACCGAATTTGTAGTCCTGAGTTTCTTGACGAGGAATGTACATACATTCACCAAACCTTCACTGATTTACATTTTCCTCCTTTTTCATCAAAGATTGCAAGAAAAGAGCTCTTCAGATCATTAATTCTCCACGCGTCAACACCACTCCAAACAAAGTTATAGTTCTTCCCAACAGCCAGGTTGCATCCAACATTTCTAAAGTATTTGCACAAGCTAACACTAGAATCGCCATTGCTTCCAGTACTTCTATTAAGGATCTAACCAGGACTAAATCCAAGCACCATGAACCAGTCAACGCAGGGTCTACACTATACCCTGTGGAGGCTGCGACAGAATTTATGTAGGAGAAACAGCAAGAAACCTCGAAACACGCATCAATGAACACATTAATGCATGCAGAAACGATAACCTGAACAACGCCTGCGTACAACACCGAAATTCCAACAATCATCTCATGAAATTCAAAGACGCCCGACTAGTAATCAAAGAAACTAATTTCCGTAGACGCAAATGCCTTGAATCAGCACTTATCTCTGTTTCTAACACAATTAAACAAAACAAAGGCAGCTTCACCATCTCTGAAGTCTTAGCAAGAATCCTCCTGAAAACAGTTAACCATACCATCACATAGTCTCTCCTGCTAATTCAACACAAGCACATCGTAGATGTGGAACACTCCTACAGGCCTTCTATATTTCAACCTCCAGCATAAAATATTTGTCTAACCTATTGTTATACTACCCAAGTATTTGTTTTATCACCTTTTACTCATGTGCATATTGATTGTTCTACCTTATTGTATTACTACTACTACTACTTATCACTACTACCTCGACCACCACTAGTATTTCACCTCACTTTGAGAGTATATAATAGCCCACTGTGTCCATGTAACGCTTGTAACGGCTTGAGAAAGCTCCTGGAGAGCGAAACGTTGCCACAATAAAATGTCACATTAGTTGCATTTGTGTCCTTTTACTTAACATATTGTCGGTAATTCTACCAATATTATTACATCTCCCAAACTGCCAGAAGTACTTGTAGCCAAGCCTAAGCCTGGCCACTACAACATCAGTCAGTCTGTTCACATTGCAAGTTGCTCCATAAATATACTTATCTACGTTCATGTTATCATAGTGGGTTATAGATCTACTCAGGCTTCTAACTGCATTCCTATAGCTATCATTTTCATTATTTATTTCTCTCCTAATATTATTCCTAATGCTAGACACAGATATACCAAAGTTATATTCTACATTCTCCTTATGGGTGCTCTTCTTGGCTAACATATCAACTTTATCATGAAGGAGTAATCCAATGTGTGACGGAATCCATAGCAATTATACATTAATTCCTTTGTCCCGGATTTTTGAGTATCTATACATGGCTTCTCCAATGAGCATGCTGTTAGAGTCATTATAGGAGTCAAGAGCCTTCGATGATGACATAGAATCAGTAATGATGATAGAGTCAAGCTCAGTGTCATAAGTTAGCTTTCGTGCCATTAGGATTGCAAAGAATTCAGTTTGCAGTGTAGACGCAGACGCCCAGTTGTTAATTCTTATGCCTAGTTCAAAAAAAATATTATCGTTCTTAACTAGGGAGGTGGCAACCAGAGCAGATGCAGCCCTGCCAGAAGACTCCTGTTTAGATCCATCAGTGTATATAACTTGAGATAACTTATTACTATCAGCTAGGCGAGAAATTTCTTCTTGAGCAGTTGCTTTAACAAGTGATTTAAGGAAGGGATTACTAGCAATGAGCTTCTTGGGAGGGGCTTGCAGGTATGTGATATTAAATGAACACATCTTCCATGGAGGGGTGAAATGTTCTTGTTGTCTACAGTGATACAATTCATGCAGGTTGTAAAACTTAATGTAATTGCATGTTTTCACAATCCATTTAGATCTGTGAGTATTTACTTCTAGACATTTAGTAAGATTCATTGTGACAGTGTCTGGTTCATTTCTTAACATTCTAATACCAAGTACAGTGTTAATCTCAACAATCCTATCACTGATACTAGTAATACCAAGCTCCTTCCTCATATTAAGAACCTTTGTAGATTTGGGACAGCCAAGAATAATTCTGAGAGCTTCATTTTGCATTAACTCCAAGGGTCGGAGAGAACTTTCTCGAGCTAATATCAACATGGGAGCAGCATAATCAATTAAGGACCTAATATAGGCTATGTACATCATTCTCACGATTCTCACATTAGCACCATAGTTGGGGTTGTAGCCAGCAACAGCTTTAAGAGCATTTAGTCTATCTTTGCATTTTTTATTTAGTTGTGGTATAGTAGATTTGGTAAAGGGTACATCTACACCAAGATATCTGTAAGTTTTAACGTAGCTAATGTTTTCACCCTGCAAATAGATGGGTGAGTACTGTGCCTTGTGGAACAGAGCTTTTTCACCGTAGCCGCCTCAGACTTTACTCTGTTGACTACTACTCTTTGTGTTCTATTTGTTAGGAAATTATAGATCCATCTTCTGAGTTTGCACCATAATATTATTTTATAAAAACCTTGGTGCTTGTGTAGCATTGCACTGTAGCACTGTGTAGCAGTGTGTAGATTGTGTTAGGTTAGCTTGCAGACTTGCAGTGTCTTCGATGAATGACACTGCCATGCAAATTCGGGTGCACCCGCAAAGGAAGATACGGTGCAGTGGCTTACATCTGTCTATGTCAGATATGAGGATGACTGTTGTTGTTATAGATTTGCCAGTATAATCGCCTAGCCCGGGCCTTTCCCAAAAGGTGGCCCGGCCTTGGCTCCCTGTCGTGGGAGTGTCTCAGACCAATTTTTGCCGTGGGAAGAGGTACAAGTACCTCCTCATCGTCTGGGACCAGCTGTCCCCAGGCCTAGCCCCATTCCCCGCCCCCACGGGGCTCGGAGAGAGAAGCTAGGTACATTATGCTGCCACAAACCCCGCCCACACTTGGCTCGAAAAGTGAGGCAGCTGCATAGTAGCGGACGATGTCAGGAGGTGTAAAGGCAACAAGCACTACAGGATCCTTTTGGATCCACACCCCAGCTTAGGGCCAAAGCCCGAGCACTGATGAAGCTCAAGAATGCCTCTTTCTGTGTGTGTGTTGCTGCTGCTACTACTCTACTTGTCCATTGCTCTCCCTCTATGAGAATGAGGAACAGGATGAGAGCGAGTACTGTGCCTTGTGGAACAGAGCTTTACACTGTAGCCGTCTCAGACTTTACTATTTACTATTACTCATTGTGTTCTATTAGGAAGTTATAGATCCATCTACCAACTTTTCCTGCTATTCTTTTATCATGCATTTTGTGCTCTATTACACCATGGTCGCACTTGTCGAAGGCTCTCACATAACACAAATAACCCACGATGGAAATAAATGGTATAAAATACCGACACAATGGAAAAATAAACACATAAGCAGTATAACGTTGGCGAAACATCCAGAGACCTACAAACACGCATTTCAGAACACCAGTACGCAGGCAGATCTGACGACTCAAGAAATGCCTGTGTTCAACACCGAAATTTACACAACCATTTAATCAACTACAGAAACGCAAGACTCATCGCCAGAGAAGACAACACGCAATACCGAAGAATCCTAGAATCATCACTCATCTGTATATCCAACAACTTCAACCAGAACAACGGCTTCTACAACATAGCTGAACCTATTGCCAAGAAACTTCTTCAACGCTATCCCACCTAGAACTCAAGAATGGTACACTGCAGGTCCTTTAAGTCACACTATGTTTTTAACTATCACACTACTTTTAAGACTCACATGCAGCTTTCTCCACCTGACCCAGCATTCTCCACCTGACTGTACCCTATATATATCTCCATGTTGCTCATTTTCCAGGTAGATCTGTATGTGACTCGATAAAGCCCACTGCGTGGGCGGAACGTTGTCAATAAAGGATCACATTATACTGCTTATGTGTTTATTTTTCCACAAATAACCCACACATAGCAGAGAGGAGCTTAGGACGACGTTTCGGTCCGATTTGCTTTGACAAAGTCTGTGTCTAATACATCTATATTATGTTTGTCCTCCAAAGCATCCAAGACCTTGTCATAGTGGTCCAGTAGATGGGACAAGCTGGAGCTAAATCAAATTACTTACGTAGTTTATAACAATGAGGGATATTTTCTTTCCCATGGACAAGAACTTTACACTTGTCCACATTGAACTGCATCTGTAACTTTTCAGACCATGATATTAATTTGTCCAAATCCAGTTGAAGTTCACTGATGTTCTTCTCAGAATCAATTATTCCGCCTCTTTTTGTGTCATCAGTGAATTTTCTCGTGTCATTCGTTATTCTTTCATCAAGGTCATTAATGTAAATTATGATATAAAGAGTAAATAAGTCACACTGTCTTTGCTGGGTTCCCCTCGATTATTTCTACATAATTTATCACCAGTGTTTGCTTACAACATTTATGTACCACTAGATGCGTTGTACAAATTTATACACTAGCTGTGGAAAATAATGGTATTTTCCGAAAGTTATATTCGATAAACTTTCCAATATGAATAGATATTTTTGTGTTGCTGTTGGCTTAACATTAACTGAAAAGAACCAACGAATTAACACGCATGCGCCAGATGCCTCTTCAAGTGGGCAGAGGTGGAGGCCGTAGGCTGGGCAGAGAGGAGTTGTCTCGTGGGCATAGCCATAAAGGCTGTAATTCTGGCTGAGTATGGAGCCAGTTATTTGGCGAATTCGCTGGCCAAATTTGGTTGTTGACTTTCCTTCGCAATAGGAAGTGTCGTAATCGTCTTCAAGTGTATACTGAGGGACATTAAGTCCAGGAACTACTGTAATCGGGTGATAAATTGAGAAATAAGGAGTCTCGTGTGGAGCGGCCTAAATTCCAGATATCGGGCGGGATTCCTTCGGGAATTTTGCGATTACGTCAACCAGACCGGACTTAATTACTTCACTTCGTAATATGGAGTGATATCAAAGTGTGCGATGCGTATAAAGTGGGACAATCGGTCCGGGAAGCCCAGTAATAAGGCAGTAATTGGTGAAATATTGAATGGTGTCGACAAGGGGCGCCGGTGTAGGCCTAATTCGAACTCCAGTGACGCGACCATACGACAGGATACAGTCGTAAACCCTGATTCCGGGTGGTTTTCGTAATAGAAGAGACTGAATTATGCTCAATGAATACTGTGAAATGTTGAATCTAGTGAAGCAGATTTGTAAATAATTGGAAGTGAATGTACTGGGTGCGTCTGGCGTAGGGACGCCATCCCCAGACTGCCATGTTGGATATTGAGGGGATGAGTTAACTTTATCTTCGCTCATCGACTCGAAATACAAGTATCGAGACGGTGAATGTGTATAAACTAGTGAGGCATTAAGCCAGGATATACATAGTTTCAGTTTGATATCTTTATTATGCACCCCATACCCATCCTGTGGGCGGTAGTCAAAAGATTACAGAGGTACATAATGGGTCCAGGGACTGGACACCAAAGTTTTGATAGCTGAGCAAGTTACAAAGGTAATGAACTAACAAGCTACAAAGGTAATGAACTCACAAGTTACAAAGGTAATGAAACATGTAAGTAAATTTACTTACTTACGTTTATACATGGTTACAATCATGAACAAATTATAACGCAATGAACACTTCACTAGTCTACACCCAGTCACAACTGTAATGAGTTCTTGGTGCAAATTTTATTGTTGGGTCACACACACACATATACATACACACTTACATATACACATACACACACACACACATGCAAAAAGATCACAGTAAACAGGTGATATCAAAATATGCAAGACAACCACTATGAAAAAATAGAGTAATTCCAAGCGCTTTCGTGACTACTCACATTATCAAGGAACTATAAAAGGAAACATGACAAGCAGGCTTATAAAGGGGCAAGACTACACCTCACAGTCACATCATACTAACAAAGACTACACCTCACAGTAGCGTAACATCTCACGACTCTGTGAAGAGGAACATAAGAAAGGACCTGAAACTCTTCCCAAGAATTAAGATTAGTCCAATTTATCATTAAATTCTTCCCAAATTTTATTAATTATAAATGAATCAAATTAATATAAACCAAAAGAAATATTCATATTATTTTCAAAACTGCTTTTAATGAAACATGATTCTATTATATTCCTCTCAACCATGGACTTGCTTGATACAACCTTCTCAGCATTTTGAAAATCAATTGGATGGTTAAAATCTCTCATATGAATAAATATAGCATTAGAATCTTGTCCAGTTCTAATGCTATATTTATGTTTATATTTATGTTGTTTTTTTTTTTTCCAGGTTTATAGAACAAAAGTTAGGGATAAGATAGGTCCCCTTAAAAATAACTTTGGACATCTTACTGACAAGGAGAATGATATGTGCTCTATTTTTAATAATTATTTTCTCTCGGTTTTCACACAGGAAGACACTAATAATATCCCAGTAATTAATTTTTACAGAGACCCAGAAGAAGATAAATTATGTAATATCACAGTCACTAGCAAAATGATTATGAAACAGCTGGACCGACTGAAACAAAATAAATCGCCGGGTCCTGATGAGCTTTTTGCAAGGGTTCTTAAGGAATGCAAAATGGAACTCTGTGAACCAATATCTAACATTTTTAATTTATCTCTTCAAACAGGTGTAGTGTCTGATATGTGGAAGATGGCTAATGTAATTCCTATTTTTAAAGCAGGGGACAAGTCACTACCGTCAAACTACCGCCCAATAAGCCTGACCTCAATTGTAGGCAAATTACTAGAGTCAATTATAGCTGATATTATTAGAAGCCATCTAAAACAAACAAACAAACAAACAAATTTTATTTCATTGCAGATTACATGGGTATCGGAAGTTACAATGAAAATTGAGTGCAAGGAGAGCCACTGACATGCCATGGCATTAGGGGCAGCTTATTCTAGTCCTTAAAAACTATGTACTTAATATTAGAGAAATTTATTGAGTTTATTCTAGTTAAAAATTATTTTCAAAATTACAATATGATGAAATTTGATTAATGATACCCAGCATGGATTCACGAGGGGCCGTTCCTGCCTATCTAATTTATTAACCTTCTTCAGTAAAGCTTTTGAGGCTGTTGATCACGATAAAGAATTCGATATTGTTTATTTAGACTTTAGTAAGGCTTTTGATAGAGTACCGCACCAGAGACTGTTAAAGAAAGTGGCAGCTCATGGCATTGGGGGAAAAGTGCTGTCATGGATCGAGTCATGGCTCACCAATAGGAAGCAGAGAGTGTGCATAAATGGGGTTAAATCCGAATGGGGACTTGTAACAAGTGGTGTTCCACAGGGATCAGTCTTAGGCCCATTGTTATTTATAATATATATCAATGACCTTGATGAGGGAATTACTAGTGATATGAGCAAATTCGCCGACGACACGAAGATAGGTAGGATAATTGATTCAAACCTAGATGTCATAGAACTTCAGGAAGATTTAGACAAACTTAATTCGTGGTCAGAAAAGTGGCAGATGCAGTTCAATGTAGATAAATGCAAGGTTCTGAAGCTCGGGAGTGTCTATAACCCAAGCACCTATAAGTTAAATAACGTAGAACTTAGCCATACAGATTGCGAGAAGGACTTGGGGGTGATGGTAAGCAGCAACCTTAAACCAAGACAGCAATGCCTAAGCGTACGTAATAAGGCAAATAGATTACTGGGATTTATATCAAGAAGTGTTAGCAACAGAAGTCCAGAGGTTATATTACAGCTTTATACATCATTAGTAAGGCCTCACCTAGATTACGCAGCTCAGTTCTGGTCTCCATATTACAGAATGGACATAAATTCGTTAGAAAACATTCAGCGTAGAATGACTAAATTAATACATAGCATTAGAAATCTTCCTTACGAAGAAAGATTGAAGACCCTAAAATTACATTCACTTGTAAGACGTAGAATGAGGGAGACATGATCGAGGTATACAAGTGGAAAATGGGTATTAACAAAGGGGATATAAATAAGGTCTTGAGGATATCTCTCCAAGAGAGAACCCGCAATAATGGATTCAAGTTAGATAAGTTTAGATTTAGAAAGGATATAGGAAAGTATTGGTTTGGAAATAGGGTAGTTGATGAGTGGAACAGTCTGCCTAGTAGGGTTATTGAAGCTAGGACCTTGGGTAGTTTCAAATTTAGGTTGGATAAATTCATGAGTGAGAGGGGTTGGATTTGAGTGGGACTCGCGCATGAGTGGGTAGAATTGTCAAAGCTTATTTCTTGGGTAGCATTGAAAATTGGGTTGAGCAAATATTCTGTTAGTGGGACGGATTGTGAAGGACCTGCCTAGTATGGGCCAACAGGCCTGCTGCAGTGTTCCTCCTTTCTTATGTTCTTTCTTATGTTCTTATGTTCTTAGTTCAAGATTTTTACCGGTTTGACCGTAATAAACTTTATCGCATATTTTACAGGGAATCTTATAGACACATCCGTCAACATTTTGGGGGGAATTTTTTATCAAAAGTCTTAGAAATGGAAAATACTGAATGTCGAAATATAGATCTAGGCTTTGATATAAAAATTCTTAACAATAACAAGGACAGTAATATGTATAGTGGAAAAACAGAATGGAGCAGGAAGGGTAAAGAGAAAGGAGGGTCTTTAAAAGTGTATTATACAAATAGTCGTAGTGCTAGGAATAAGATGGACGATTTGAGATTAGCTGCAAGTGCAGGTAACATTGATGTATTTGCCATAACTGAGACGTGGTTCAACACGAAAAATAGGGACATGCCTGCTGAATGTCATATACAGGGTTTTAAATTGTTCCAAGTAGACAGAAGTTTCGGGAAGGGGGTGGAGTGGCA
>WNWK01050485.1:0-12819 GCA_009830355.1 Cherax destructor | reverse complement strand
AGAAGGCCCACTATCGACTCTTGAGGAACCCTTACCATGAAAATTTGACAAAATATAAACAAACTTAATTTGTATAAAAAATTTAATTTAAAAAAATTCCCTTTTTTTTGATGATATGTGAAACTCTAACCTCAGGGAAAGTCACACTAAAGTTCAGTATAGCTACACATTGAAACATAAATAATAAAAAAATAATAATAATAATAATAATAATAATAATAAAAAATTAATAAAAAATTTAAAAATTTTTATTTCAGCAAAATTTCTGTTGACATTCAGAGGGCATGCAGAAAGCCCATTGCCAGGCAGAACATTTTTGTCCAGAATGGAGATCATTGTTCACTTCTTTAACAATCAAGGTGTGTCCACCTGGAGCCATAGGTGTTGTTAAGTGGAAAAAATCAAACAATTGTGATTTTGGGAAAATGCATTTTTCATTCAGGTTTATTTTTTAAAAAAAAATTTTTTCCCCCTTTTTAATTTTGTTTAAACCTTCAGTAAAAGGGGATCCCTGAGTTTTTGAGTTTCATTTTGGATTTCACTGTTTCAGTGCATAAAAAATTTTCTTCCCACGTTGCCCCGACGAGCCCAGGAAGGCAATTACTTGAGGGATTGGTCAAGATGAAAAAAGTATCAAACTGCCAGGAAAAATTAGTCTTATAATGTTGCTTCAGCATCTTGTCTTCACAACACATCCCCGGGAAAGGGAAGAACCTGCATAATGCTCATTTAATAACTAAGACGTAACTGAGGAGAGAGAATCCAACCTAACTGTCGACAGAGAAGCTACACTGTGGGACAACAGACACAGAAGCTACACTGTGGGACAACAGACAGAGAAGCTACACTGTGGGACAACAGACAGAGAAGCTACACTGTGGGACAACAGACACAGAAGCTACACTGTGGGACAACAGACAGAGAAGCTACACTGTGGGACAACAGACAGAGAAGCTACACTGTGGGACAACAGACAGAGAAGCTACACGTGGGACAACAGACAGAGAAGCTACACTCGTGGGACAACAGACAGGGAAGCTACACTGTGGGACAACATACAGATAAGCTACACGTGGGACAACAGACAGAGAAGCTACACGTGGGACAACATACAGAGATGTTACGCTGTGGGATAACAGACAGAGAAGCTACACGTGGGACAACAGACAGAGAAGCTACACCGTGGGACAACAGACAGAGAAGCTACACCGTGGGACAACAGACAGAGAAGCTACACCGTGGGACAACAGACAGAGAAGCTACACTGTGGGACAGCAGACATATAAGCTACACCGTGGGACAACAGACAGAAAAGCTACACCGTGGGACAACAGACAGAGAAGCTACACCGTGGGACAACAGACAGAGAAGCTACACCGTGGGACAACAGACAGAGAAGTTACGCTGTGGGACAACAGGCAGAGAAGCTACACCGTGGGACAACAGACAGAGAAGCTACACCGTGGGACAACAGACAGAGAAGCTACACTGTGGGACAACAGACAGAGAAGCTACACTGTGGAACAACAGTCAGAGAAGCTACACTGTGGAACAAAAGTCAGAGAAGCTACACTGTGGAACAACAGTCAGAGAAGCTACACTGTGGAACAACAGTCAGAGAAGCTACACTGTGGGACAACAGTCAGAGAAGCTACAATGTGGGACAACAGTCAGAGAAGCTACACTGTGGGACAACAGACAGAGAAGCTACACTGTGGAACAACAGTCAGAGAAGCTACACTGTGGGACAACAGTCAGAGAAGCTACACTGTGGGACAACAGTCAGAGAAGCTACACTGTGGGACAACAGTCAGAGAAGCTACACTGTGGGACAACAGTCAGAGAAGCTACACTGTGGGACAACAGACAGAGAAGCTACACTGTGGGACAACAGTCAGAGAAGCTACACTGTAGGACAACAGTCAGAAAAGCTACACTGTGGGACAACAGTCAGATAAGCTACACTGTGGGACAACAGACAGAGAAGCTACACTGTGGGATAACAGACAGAGAATCTACACCGTGGAACAACAGACAGAGAAGCTACACTGTGGGACAACAGACAGAGAACCTATACCGTGGGACAACAGACAGAGAACCTATACCGTGGGACAACAGACAGAGAACCTATACCGTGGGACAACAGACAGAGAACCTATACCGTGGGACAACAGACAGAGAAGCTACACTGTGGGACAACACAAACACAGTTCATACCATTCTTTCTTATGTACATTTGTTTTCATTATATATTGACCTGACTTATACTCAGTTATTCAATATTAATCTCGGAATTCATGATTTTTTGGTAGCTTAAAAACCTGATAAGAATCAAACAGTACTAATGTTTGTGAAAACATATAGTGCTGGAGGCTACTGACTGTCTGACCCATCCACCACAGCATCACAGTGTGTCACCATCCACCACAGCATCACAGTGTGTCACCATCCACCACAGCATCACAGTGTGTCAACATCCACCACAGCACCACAGTGTGTCACCATCCACCACAGCATCACAGTGTGTCACCATCCACCACAGCACCACAGTGTGTCACCAACCATCACAGCACCACAGTGTGTCAACATCCACCACAGCACCACAGTGTGTCACCATCCACCACAGCACCACAGTGTGTCACCATCCACCACAACACCACAGTGTGTCACCATCCACCACAGCACCACCGTGTGTCACTATTCACCACAGCATCACAGTGTGTCACCATCCACCACAGCACCACAGTGTGTCACCAACCATCACACCATCACAGTGTGTCACCATCCATCACAGCACCACAGTGTGTCACCATCAACCACAGCACCACAGTGTGTCACCAACCATCACAGCATTACAGTGTGTCAACATCCACCACAGCACCACAGTGTGTCACCATCCACCACAGCACCACAGTGTGTCACCAACCATCACAGCACCACCGTGTGTCACCATTCACCACAGCATCACAGTGTGTCACCATCCACCACAGCACCACAGTGTGTCAACATCCACCACAGCACCACAGTGTGTCACCATCCACAACAGCACCACAGTGTTTCACCATCCACCACAGCACCACAGTGTCAACATCCATCACAGCACCACGGTGTGTCACCATCCACCACATCACCACAGTGTGTCACCATCCACCACAGCACCACAGTGTGTCACCATCCATCACAGCACCACAGTGTGTCACCATCAATCACAGCACCACAGTGTGTCACCATCCACCACAGCACCCCAGTGTGTCAACATCCATCACAGCACCACAGTGTGTCACCATCCACTACAGCACCATAGTGTGTCACCATCCATCACAGCACCACAGTGTGTCACCATTAACCACAGCACCACAGTGTGTCAACATCTACCACAGCACCACAGTGTGTCATCATCTATCACAGCACCACAGTGTGTCACCATCCATCACAGCACCACAGTGTGTCACCATCCACTACAGCACCATAGTGTGTCACCATCCATCACAGCACCACAGTGTGTCACCATCCACCACAGCACCACAGTGTGTCACCATCCACCACAGCACCCCAGTGTGTCAACATCCATCACAGCACCACAGTGTGTCACCATCCACTACAGCACCATAGTGTGTCACCATCCATCACAGCACCACAGTGTGTCACCATTAACCACAGCACCACAGTGTGTCAACATCACCACAGCACCACAGTGTGTCATCATCTATCACAGCACCACAGTGTGTCACCATCCATCACAGCACCACAGTGTGTCACCATCCACTACAGCACCATAGTGTGTCACCATCCATCACAGCACCACAGTGTGTCACCATCCATCACAGCACCACAGTGTGTCACCATTAACCACAGCACCACAGTGTCAACATCTACCACAGCACCACAGTGTTTCATCATCTATCACAGCACCACAGTGTGTCACCATCCATCACAGCACCACAGTGTGTCACCATCCACTACAGCACCATAGTGTGTCACCATCCATCACAGCACCACAGTGTGTCACCATCCACCACAGCACCACAGTGTGTCACCATCCATCACAACACCACAGTGTGTCAACATCCACCAGAGCATCACAGTGTGTCACAATCCATCACAGCACCACAGTGAGTCACCATCCACCACAACACCAAAGTGTGTCACCACCCATCACAGCACCACAGTGTGTCACCATCCACCACAGTGTGTCACTATCCATCACAGCACCACAGTGTGTCACCATCCAGCACCGCACCACAGTGTGTCACCATCCAGCACAGCACCACAGTGTGTTACCATTCATCACAGCACCACAGTGTGTCACCATCCATCACAGCACCACAGTGTGTCACCATCCATCACAGCACCACAGTGTGTCACCATCCATCACAGCACCACAGTGTGTCACCATCTACCACAGTACCACAGTGTGTCACCATCCATCACAGCACCACAGTGTGTCACCATCCATCACAGCACCACAGTGTGTCACCATCCATCACAGCACCACAGTGTGTCACCATCCATCACAGCACCACAGTGTGTCACCATCCATCACAGCACCACAGTGTGTCATCATCATCCACAGCACCACAGTGTGTCACCATCCATCACAACACCACAGTGTGTCACCATCTACCACAGTACCACAGTGTGTCACCATCCATCACAGCACCACAGTGTGTCATCATCATCCACAGCACCACAGTGTGTCACCATCCATCACAGCACCACAGTATGTCACCATCCATCACAGCACCACAGTGGTCACCATCCACCACAACACCACAGTGTGTCACCATCCATCACAGCACCACAGTGGTCACCATCCATCACAGCACCACAGTGCGTCACCATCCACCACAGCACCACAGTGGTCACCATCCACCACAACACCACAGTGTGTCACCATCCACCACAGCACCACAGTGTGTCACCATCCATCACAGCACCACAGTGTGTCACCATCCACCACAACACCACAGTGTGTCACCATCCACCACAACACCACAGTGTGTCACCATCCACCACAGCACCACAGTGTGTCACCATCCATCACAGCACCACAGTGGTCACCATCCATCACAGCACCACAGTGCGTCAATATCCATCACAGCACCACAGTGGTCACCATCCACCACAACACCACAGTGTGTCACCATCCATCACAGCACCACAGTGGTCACCATCCACCACAGCACCACAGTGTGTCACCATCCATCAAAGCAGCACAGTGCTCGGTACATTAAAAGTGGCAAAATAACACCACGCTCCACTAATAACACCAACATTCTTCTAGGAAGGATACTCAAGTGTTGCAATTCAGAAGCCGAACGGAAGAGTCTTTCTAAAGTTATCACACGGAAGCCAATGTCGGAAATGGTTTATATAAAATTAAGCAGAGTGTGCATGTTCTTACTTGTTTTACGAACCATCATCTATTACGAATCAGGAAACCGTAATACCACGATGGCAAACACGTCACGGAACGGGTGGGACTTGAGCCTATGGAAAATGAGTCTTGAAAAATCACAGGCCAGTGCGCTAACCACTGGGCCAGCTGACTAATAATATCTTATTAAAGCCAGCTGGCCCAGTGGTTAACGCACTGGACTGTGAGTTTTAGAACTACCTTGCCGTGGGTTCAAGCTTTCTCTGTTCAATGAGTCATCATCTAGTAAACAGTTCACCAGAATTGAAAGTTTGAAGGTGATCGGGTAAGGCGTTCTCAAGTTATGACTGACCGGGTAAGGCTGGAAATGGTAGTAGTAGTGGTAGAGCTAAGGCTGGTAGTGGTAGTAGTAGTATTAGAGATAAGGCTTGTAGTAGTAGTAGTAGTAGTGGTAGAGGTAAGGCTGGTAGTAGCAGTAGTAGTGGTAGAGGTAAGGCTGGTAGTAGCAGTAGTAGTGGTAGAGGTAAGGCTGTTGATGGTAGTAGTAGTCGTAGAGGTAAGGCTGGTAGTAGTAGTAGTAGTGGTAGAGGTAAGGCTGGTAGTAGTGGTACTAGTGGTAGAGGTAAGGCAGGTAGTAGTAGTAGTAGTAGTAGTAGAGGGAAGGCTGATAGTGGCAGTAGTAGTGGTAGAGGTAAGGCTGGTAGTAGTAGTTGTAGTGGTAGAGGAAAGGCTGGAAGTAGTAGTGGTAGAGGTAAGGCTGGTAGTGGTAGAGGTATGGCTGGTAGTAGTAGTAGTAGAGGTAAGGCTGGTAGTGGTAGAGGTATGGCTGGTAGTAGTAGTAGTAGAGGTAAGGCTGGTAGTAGCAGTTGTAGTGGTAGAGGTAAGGCTGGTAGTGGTAGTAGTAATAATAGAGGTAAGGCTGGAAGAAGCAGTAGTAGTGCTAGAAGTAAGGCTGGTAGTAATAGCTGTAGTGGTAGTGGTAAGGCTGGAAGTAGTAGTTGTAGTGATAGAGGTAAAGCTAGTAGTAGTAGTAGTGGTAGAGGTAAGGCTGGTATTGGTAGTAGTAGTGGTTGTTGCATGCAAAGGTATGTATCCATTATTCGGAGCATGTTAAACACACCCACATAGGCTTCCCTCCAACCAGCGAACCATTGTTAAGGGTTCAGCCAATCATAATGCGAGTTTGACAATGGCAAAAGGTGATGTGGATACCACTCACAAGTTTGTCATTGGAATTCCTGCATTCAGCTGGTTGTGGTACTGTTGTCTCTGTCTATTGGCTGCTGTTTTGCCTTGATGACCGTGGCATGCACTATATTACTCTCACTGTACATAGTGTACATAATTATACAAAGCCTTATCTTATACTTGGTGAAGGAAAAAACACAAGTCTGATATAATCATAATTGCTTGGTGAATGAAATACAAATTCAAAGCATTTTCTACTGTGTTTCTTTGCTCCAAGCTCCCTTTTACACTCAGGTTAACAGGCCATTGAACCTGGGGTTATAATATGGGTAGCCTGTCCCGGACCTGAATTTGGAGACTTAGAGCAGGAGTTGAGCCTAGAGTTGAAGTTCGCGCAGGAGTTAGTCTTGTATCTAGATAGCTTGCTATCTGGCATTGCTTACGCTTTACCAACGCTTCACGAATTTTGTGTGTCATCTTTGCATTCGCTTCGCTATGGTCAGCCTGCTATTGTGAGTATTCTGCAATTTGGTTTGTTATTGTGTGTCAGCCTTGCTACTGTGTGTGCGCATATTGGCTTTGCTATTGCGTGTCAGCTCTGCTATCGTATGAGTATACTGCAAGTCGTACCGTGCATACCACTACAGCGTGTTAAGTTGGGGGTTATTAATGCCACCTATTCGAGTCAGACGGTTAGTGTCTGAGTTAACTCTTCTAAAGTTGCCCAAACTCTCTCTACAGCGTTGTTGGCGTATCGCTCGTTCTATTGGTGTTGAATACCAGCGTACCCTTACTGCTGCTCAGCTGCGTGATATTATAAGGAGTAAACTACAAACTGAAACTATGACAGATCAGTCTCGTGTTTCTCCCTCTACAGGAGCTGTTAACCGTAGGTCACCATTAAGGTTTCTACAAAATGGGAGAGATAAAACTCCTGAGCAAAACCAGCAAGTCACAGGTGTGGGGTTATCGGCAGGTGAGTCTGGTTCACTGGCGCTTGAACTAGCCAGACTCACTCTTGAACAAACTAAAGAACAGCGTGCATTTGCTATGGAGGAGTTTGATAGAGAGAAGGAGAGGAGGCAATTCCATCAGACTGTAGATGAATTCAATTTGCAAAGTGCAGTACAGTTTGTTCCTCGTTTTGTTGAAGCAGAGCCTGAACAGTTTTTCGAAGCATTTGAAAACCAGGCTCGAGCTTTAGGGTGGCCTGAGGTTCATTGGGCGTCACTGGTGCATACTGCGTTGTTTGGTAAGGCACAAGAATTTACTTCTAGCCTGGGTAATGATGACTTTGGTGATCAACAGACGGAACACCAGCTGTGGTGATCAACAGACGGAGCACCAGCTGTGGTGATCAACAGACGGAGCATCAGCTGTGGTGATCAACAGACGGAACACCAGCTGTGGTGATCAACAGACGGAACACCAGCTGTGGTGATCAACAGACGGAGCATCAGCTGTGGTGATCAACAGACGGAGCATCAGCTGTAGTGATCAACAGACGGAGCACCAGCTGTGGTGACCAACAGACGGAGCACCAGCTGTGGTGACCAACAGACGGAGCACCAGCTGTGGTGATCAACAGACGGAGCACCAGCTGTGGTGATCAACAGACGGAGCATCAGCTGTGGTGATCAACAGACGGAGCACCAGCTGTTATAATCAACAGACGGAGCACCAGCTGTGGTGATCAACAGACGGAGCACCAGCTGTGGTAGATCAAAATACTGGACTAGTTAGGCAGTTGACACATGATCCCATTATCCTGAATGTCTGTGTATCCAATGTATCATCCATCTTGAACATTTAGTAAGTAAACACTTCAAGATCAACAATGTATCATCCATCTTGAACATTTAGTAAGTAAACACTTCAAGATCAACAATGTATCATCCATCTTGAACATTTAGTAAGTAAACACTTCAAGATCAACAATGTATCATCCATCTTGAACATTTAGTAAGTAAACACATCAAGATCAACAATGTATCATCCATCTTGAACATTTAGTAAGTAAACACATCAAGATCAACAATGTATCATCCATCTTGAACATTTAGTAAGTAAACACATCAAGATCAACAATGTATCATCCATCTTGTACATTTAGTAAGTAAACACTTCAAGATCACCAATGTATCATCCATCTTGAACATTTAGTAAGTAAACACTTCAAGATCAACAATGTATCATCCATCTTGAACATTTAGTAAGTAAACACATCAAGATCAACAATGTATCATCCATCTTGAACATTTAGTAAGTAAACACTTCAAGATCAACAATGTATCATCCATCTTGAACATTTAGTAAGTAAACACTTCAAGATCAACAATGTAGCATCCATCTTGTACATTTAGTAAGTAAACACTTCAAGATCAACAATGTATCATCCATCTTGAACATTTAGTAAGTAAACACATCAAGATCAACAATGTATCATCCATCTTGAACATTTAGTAAGTAAACACATCAAGATCAACAATGTATCATCCATCTTGAACATTTAGTAAGTAAACACATCAAGATCAACAATGTATCATCCATCTTGTACATTTAGTAAGTAAACACTTCAAGATCAACAATGTATCATCCATCTTGTACATTTAGTAAGCAAACACATCAAGATCAACAATGTATCATCCATCTTGTACATTTAGTAAGCAAACACTTCAAGATCAACAATGTAGCATCCATCTTGTACATTTAGTAAGCAAACACTTCAAGATCAACAATGTCATAAATTGCGTTTTAAAAATTGTGAATTTCATTGAGACAAGTGCGAGAACACACTAGTGCGAGAACACACAAATGCGAGAACACACAAGTGTGAGAACACACAAGTGCGAGAACACACAAGTGCGAGAACACACAAGTGCGTGAACACACAAGTGCGAGAACACACAAGTGCGAGAACACACAAGTGCGAGAACACACAAGTGTGAGAACACACAAGTGCGAGAACACACAAGTGCGAGAACACACAAGTGCGAGAACACACTAGTGCGAGAACACACAAGTGCGAGAACACACAAGTGCGAGAACACACAAGTGCGAGAACACACTAGTGCGAGAACACACAAGTGCGAGAACACACAAGTGCGAGAACACACTAGTGCGAGAACACACAAGTGCGAGAACACACAAGTGCGAGAACACACAAGTGCGAGAACACACAAGTGCGAGAACACACTAGTGCGAGAACACACAAGTGCGTGAACACACTAGTGTGAGAACACACAAGTGCGAGAACACACAAGTGAGAACACACTAGTGTGAGAACACACAAGTTCGAGAACACTCAAGTGCGAGAACACACAAGTGCGAGAACACACAAGTGCGAGAACACACTAGTGTTAGAACACACAAGTGCGAGAACACACAAGTGCGAGAACACACAAGTGCGTGAACACACAAGTGCGAGAACACACAAGTGCGAGAACACACAAGTGCGAGAACACACAAGTGCGAGAACACACTAGTGCGAGAACACACAAGTGCGAGAACACACAAGTGCGAGAACACACAAGTGCGAGAACACACTAGTGCGAGAACACACTAGTGCGAGAACACACAAGTGCGAGAACACACTAGTGCGAGAACACACAAGTGCGAGAACACACAAGTGCGAGAACACACAAGTGCGAGAACACACAAGTGCGAGAACACACAAGTGCGAGAACACACAAGTGCGTGAACACACTAGTGCGAGAACACACAAGTGCGTGAACACACTAGTGTGAGAACACACAAGTGCGAGAACACACAAGTGCGAGAACACACTAGTGTGAGAACACACAAGTTCGAGAACACTCAAGTGCGAGAACACACAAGTGCGAGAACACACAAGTGCGAGAACACACTAGTGTTAGAACACACTAGTGCGAGAACACACAAGTGCGAGAACACACAAGTGCGTGAACACACTAGTGCGAGAACACAAGTGCGAGAACACACAAGTGCGAGAACACTCAAGTGCGAGAACACACTAGTGCGAGAACACAAGTGCGAGAACACACAAGTGCGAGAACACTCAAGTGCGAGAACACACAAGTGCGAGAACACACAAGTGTTAAGTCTAACTTCTTGGCTGCTTACTTTGGGCAGTAGAATGGTAGCGTAGGTGCAGAGATACGGCCGATGACTAGACTCAGTTTATTAATGGCAAGGTGTAGGAATACACGGGACAGAGTGCGAGGGACCGGAGCCAGTTGGGTAGAACCTGGTTCAGTGAGGTAGGCCGTAGAAGTGAGAGAGAAGCATGGCTGACCAGCCCGACCTTGATAGGCCTATAGAGGGCAGCACCATAGTGCCGCGCAGTTTGAAACAGCCTCTGGGTGGGCTGTTTACATCCGCTCGGCCACCTACCGCGTGTCGTCTCGACACGACAATACTGGCGGGCACGAAGGTGTAAACAAGCAAGCAAGGTTACCCAGGGGAAACTGGCTTCCGGTCACCTGACATTTACAATAGGAAATTGCCGGTGCAGGCCGAAAAAAAACTCTCCCCCTACGTGAGTCGGTGGAAGAGAAAATCGGCCTGCCCGCACGGCTGGACAGAAGACAGAACAAGCCAACGCTGACACAGGAACTAGAGTCTTCTATATACAGGTTGTCCACCGGGCCAGACGTCAACTTGACTGCACATCCATGAGCGCTGTAGCATCCTCACATCTGCAAACAATGACTAAGATGTTACTTTACAGGTTTCACTGGGGGAAAATGTTGAGATACTGGTGAAAATAAAAAAAATTAAACCACTGCTGAAGCTTGAGGAAGGGTGAAGATTGAAGGACGCAGGAACGAGGTGCTGGGAACACTAGGCTTGGCTTGGGACAACCACGATGGGTTCCCACGTGGTCAAGCCAGGGCTGGCTTCTTTAAGAACTCGGAGAAAACAACACACAGGCGACGAGCTGGGTAGAGGGAGCGTAGAAACGTAGCAAGGAGTGGAGAGCAGGTGGTTGTGGTGGGAGATAGGCAGGCAGCGGCGCCCTGAGGTAGACACTCGTGGACGCACCACCACCACACCCCAAAACGACCTCACCTCGCGTCTCTTGTAGATGTAGGAAGGGCGTCGAGACGCTGCTGGATGCAGAAGGGTGTAGGAGAATACTGGAGAGTTGTAGAATAGGAGATGAACACACACGTGACTGCTTCCCGGCTGGGGAGCTGGAGATGACGCCCTATGTCGCGATTTTGTGGAAAAATCGTGGACGATGCTCTGACTCAGGCACCCAGGAGACGCTAGAAGCTACGGATGATGCGAGAAGCCAGCAGATGACCTGGATATGACTGGCTTGGTCGGATGATCGACTGGGCGGTGGGTCCCCTACACTACACTCTGCCGTGAACCACTGCTGTCACCACTGTTAAGTCTAACTTCTTGGCTTGCTTACTTTGGGCAGTAGAATGGTAGCGTAGGTGCAGAGATACGGCCGATGACTAGACTCAGTTTATTAATGGCAAGGTGTAGGAATACACGGGGACAGAGTGCGAGGGGACCGGGAGCCAGTTGGGTAGAACCTGGTTCAGTGAGGTAGGCCGTAGAAGTGAGAGAGAAGCATGGCTGACCAGCCCGACCTTGATAGGCCTATAGAGGGCAGCACCATAGTGCCGCGCAGTTTGAAACAGCCTCTGGGTGGGCTGTTTACACAAGTGCGAGAACACACAAGTGCGAGAACACTCAAGTGCGAGAATACACAAGTGCGAGAACACACAAGTGCGAGAACACACAAGTGCGAGAACACACAAGTGCGAGAACACACAAGTGCGAGAACACTCAAGTGCGAGAATACACAAGTGCGAGAATACACAAGTGCGAGAACACACAAGTGCGAGAACACTCAAGTGCGAGAACACACAAGTGCGAGAACACACAAGTGCGAGAACACACAAGTGCGAGAACACTCAAGTGCGAGAATACACAAGTGCGAGAACACACAAGTGCGAGAACACACAAGTGCGAGAACACACTGGTGCGAGAACACACAAGTGCGAGAACACACAAGTGCGTGAACACACTAGTGTGAGAACACACAAGTGCGAGAACACACAAGTGCGAGAACACTCAAGTGCGAGAACACACAAGTGCGAGAACACTCAAGTGCGAGAACACACAAGTGCGAGAACACACAAGTGCGATAACAACACAAGTGAGAACACACTAGTGCGAGAACACACAAGTGCGAGAACACACAAGTGCGAGAACACACAAGTGCGAGAACACACAAGTGCGAGAACACACAAGTG
>WNWK01050484.1:0-12820 GCA_009830355.1 Cherax destructor | reverse complement strand
CAGTGCTCCTCTGACCTGCTCTGACCTACAACTCTCTTTAAAAGCTTATGCCTTCTATGCTTTTCCTAGTCTAATATACACCTGTCTGCCCCCCCTGGTTCTTTTTTAAAATTCCCAATTACTATTCGTTATTTAGTACTTGTTAGCCTATTTTTCATACAAGGAGGGTGGACCATTCACAAATCAGCTGGCGGTCCCTGGAAAACAAACATCTGACTCCCCGAAAACTTGCGATGCAGCCTCAAATTGCCCAGCTCTTGTGATGTTCTGGCGTATCTCCACCTTCTTTCTTCTCTATATATATAATATAATCCTATTTATTGTGCTTCTTTCACTGGTCACACATTGCTTACTTTATTATCTTTCTTGGTGACACTTTACAACAACCCTCCCCCACTAAAACTAGGCTCTCCCCACACTTATGTGGCTCAGGGCAACATGTAAACTACTTTGGGGTTGTTCACTACCTGACATGATTGATGACTCCTGCAGTACCCTTGGGTAGTCCTAAAAAACCCTTAATTCACCCGCATGCGGTGCCCCTACTGTGTGTGTGTTTTACTTACCTAATTTGGTTGAAGGGTCGATTCTCAGTTCTCCCACCTCTCTGCTGGCTGATACTGATTTCCTCTTTCCTGGTTCCCAACCCCTATCTTTCTATTCTTAAATATATGTATTGATTCTGCCTCTATAAATTTCCCTGTCGGGTCTTTCCCATTTCCCTGACCACTCTAAGGAAAAGAAATATTTCCTTACATCTCTATGATTCATTCGTGCTTTTAACTTTCTGCTTTTCCTCTGTCCCTGAGACAGTAAAACAACCAACAAAATCAGTCATGAAACCCTGTGTAGTGTGCAACCAAACAAACAAACGTTCCACTGGATGGATTACATGCAATTTCTGTGGTAAATGCTGCCACGCCCCTTGTGTAGGCATTCAAGAATCTACTACACGAGATATCAAACAAGGAAGTGTTTTTGGGTATGCCCAAATGAGACAGAACTGTGGAATAAAATCACATTGATATTAAAAGATGACAACATCAAATCGGACTTCATAAAAAAACATGACAGCTTTCTATAACAGTTGGGAAAGTAAAAAATCTGGGCCAGATGGTGCTACCGCCCTTGGTACAGATGTTGCAATGGTAGTCAGAAACTGTACGAATGGAGAAATAAATGATGGTGACCTGAAGGGGGACAGGAGCTCTAGTGACATAAATGATGGGGGGAAAAAGGTGTAGACAAAGGACACACAAAAACTAGTGCTACAAACCTAGTTAATACCCGGTACATAGTAAACAGGGGGATGCCTGCGAAATACTGAAGATAAACTACCAGAAACTGAAGGCTCCATTGACAGCACTAGAGTTGAAGATAGAAACGAGACAGGAACATAAGCACCAATAGGGAATACAATGGGGAACACAGTCACAAAAAACCAGGGCAAACAGAAACCAGGCCCCATGTGAATATTATGCACTTGGTATCTGCAGTCATGGAAAATCTGGAAATCAGATGGGACATGCAATTATGATCACCCCATAAAATGCCGTGCCCATATGAAAACAGGAAAATGCAACCTCCCGTCGTGTAAGTTTTTCCACCCTGAAATGTGCCACTCATCAATTCAGGAAAGACAATTATATAACTTATATTGCCAGGCATACCACCTAAAGTACGGGGGACACAGAACATCCGAATGGCCCCAAAAAACCCGGGTAGCCACAGCCACACCGGGAGAGAGGTTTTTAGTGCCAGGAAGAAAAAAAGCTGGCGGGAAATGACAAAATTGTACACCAACTGCAATCACTTCTGGAGTGGAATCACAGTCAATGGCCTCCACTCCCAAAACAACAGATATTAGTGCCAGGAAAAAAGACGCCATCCCCATACCACCAATAACCTCACCAATCCAACGACATTCATCTTTGCAAATATTCAGGGTCTAAAGCCAGCAACAAACAACAAAATACCTTACATCCTTGAACTCCTTACAGAGTCAAAAAGCTATGTTTGCGGGTTTCACAGGGACCCCACATAAGGGATCACTTGGACAATGAAATATGGATCCCTGGCTACAACATATACAGATGTGACAGAGTGAACAGGCAAAAGGGGATGTTGGCTGTATATCAAGTCACTTATATGTTCAGAACTACTAAATGCCTCCCAAAAGATGTAGTTGAAGTATTAGCAGTAAAGATCGAGAATCAAAACCTGGTCATCGTGGTTGTATACAAGCCTCCGGATGCAACGTCCCAACAATTCAGGAACAGCTTCTGAAAATTGACAACTATCTGGAAAATCTTCCAGCTCCTGCCCCCAACATCTTGCTCCTGGGGGATTTCAACCTAAGGCACCTAAAATGGAGGAGCATTGCAAACAATGTGGTAGCAGAGATAACACCAGGAGGCAGCTCAGATGAAAACTCGCACACACATGAACTTTTAAATCTCTGCACCAAATTCACCTTAAACCAGCAAATAGTAGAGCCTACAAGATTAGAGAATACGCTGGACCTCATCTTCACCAACAATGATGATCTGATACGAAATGTCATCATATCAAAAACAATATACTCAGATCACAACATAATAGAGGTCCAGACATGCATGCGGGAGCCCAAGATCAACAAAATGTGATCAGCCGCGAGGGAGCCTTCTCCAAATTCAACTTCAATAACAAAAACATAAGGTGGGACCAAGTAAACCAAGTCTAAATGATATACAATGGGAAGATAGCCTAAGCATCACGGATCTAACCTATGTCTAGAACAAATTAACTCTGTGGCACTTGAGGTTTGCTCAAGGCAAATTCCCTTAAGAAAAAGGAGGAAAAGATGCAAACTAGAAGAGAGAGCGCTCCCTATACAGGCGAAGGCAAAGAATAACGGAGCGGCTACAAGAGGCCAATATATCTGAAATACGAAGGAGACACTAGTCAGAGAAATAGCAAACATCGAATTAAAACTAAAGGAATCTTACAGGAATCAAGAACGCGGGAAGAACTAAAAGCCATAAACGAAATTGAAAGAAACCCAAAGTATTTCTTTTCTTATGCAATGTCAAAGTCGAGAACACCAACCAGTATTGGGCCCCTACTTAAACGGGATGGGTCCTACACAGATGAAAGCAAGGAAATGAGTGAGTTACTTAAGTCCCAGTATGACTCAGTTTTAGCAGCCGCTAACCAGACTGAAAATCGAAGGAACTTTTTATGAGAGTGCCACAGAACTTGACTGAGGCATGCCTATCTGACATCACCCTGACGCCAAATGACTTCGAAAAGGCAATAAATGACATGCCCATGCACTCCGCTCCAGGCCCAGACTCATGGAACTCCGTGTTCATCAAGAACTGCAAGCCCCTATCACGTGCTTTTAACATCCTATGGAGAGGGAGCATGGACACTGGGGTCGTCCGCAGTTACTAAAAACAACAGACATAGCCCCACTCCACAAAGGGGGCAGTAAAGCAATAGCAAAGAACTACAGACCAATAGCGCTAACGTCCCATATCATAAAAATCTTTGAAAGGGTTCTAAGAAGCAAGATCGCCACTCATCTAGATACCCATCAATTACACAACCCAGGGCAGCACGGGTTTAGAGCAGGTCGCTCCTGTCTGTCCCAACTACTGGACCACTACGACCAGGTTCTAGATGCTCTAGAAGACAAACAGAATGCAGATGTTATATACACAGACTTTGCAAAAGCCTTTGACAAGTGTGACCATGGTGTAATAGCACACAAAATGCGTGATAAAGGAATAACAGGAAAAGTTGGTAGATGGATCTATAATTTCCTAACAAGTAGAACACAAAGAGTAGTAGTCAACAGAGTAAAGTCTGAGGCAGCTAATGTGAAAAGCTCTGTTCCACAAGGCACAGTACTCGCTCCCATCCTGTTCCTCATCCTCATATCGGACATAGACAGGGATATAAGCCACAGTGCCGTGTCTTCCTTTGCAGATGACACCCGAATCTGTATGACAGTGTCCACCGTTGAAGACACTGCAAGACTCCAAGCAGACATAAACCAAATCTTTAAATGGGCTGCAGAAAACAATATGAAGTTCAATGATGAGAAATTTCAATTACTCAGATACGGAAAACGTGAGGAAATTAAAATCTCATCGGAGTACAAAACTAATTCCAACCACACAATAGAGCGAAAAACTAATGTCAAAGACCTGGGAGTGATCATGTCAGAGGATCTCACCTTCAAGGACCATAACACCGTAGCAATCGCATCTGCTAGAAAAATGACAGGATGGATAATGAGAACCTTCAAAACCAGGGATGCAAAGCCCATGTTGACACTTTACAAATCGCTTGTTCTATCTAGGCTGGAATATTGCTGCACACTAACTGCACCTTTCAAGGCAGGTGAAATTGCTGACCTTGAAAATGTGCAGAGAACCTTCACGGCACGCATAACTGCGATAAACCACCTCAATTACTGGGAACGCTTGAAGTTTCTAAACCTGTACTCCCTAGAACGCAGGCGGGAGAGATACATTATTATATACACGTGGAAAATTCTCGAGGGATTAGTACCAAACTTGCACACGAAAATCACTCCCTACGAAAGCAAAAGACTCGGCAGGCGATGTAACATCCCCCAATGAAAAGCAGGGGTGCCACTAGCACGTTGAGGGACAACACAATAAGTGTCAGGGGCCCAAGATTGTTCAACTGCCTCCCAGCATACATAGGGGATTACCAACAAACCTCTGGCTGTCTTCAAGCAGGCACTGGACAGGCACCTAAAGTCGGTACTTGACCAGCCAGACTGTGGTTCGTACGTTGGACTGCGTGCGGCCAGCAGTGCCCAGCCTGGTTGATCAGACTCTGATCCAACACTTGATGCCTGGTCACAAACCGGGCCGCGGGGGCGTTGACCCCCGGAACTCTCCAAGGTAAGCTCCCAGGTAAGACCCGTCTCTTATATTCACCTGCTCAGTAACCCATATGGAGACGGAAACACAGGAAGTTGATTAACCTGTATATTTCGACCACCTTCTAGGGTCCTCTTCAGCAGATACACAAGTGAAAGCAAAACATGAATTTATAGGGAAAGTTGCACCCCTCTCACCGTACGACGAGTAAGAGGTGTCGGGTGAGCGTGTCGAGAGGACGAAAGTAAGAATACAGGTATCGTAAGAAGCTAAAAATTTGTGTAGGAAGTTCATTTTGTGCTATGTGATTCCTGATCTTGTGCTGGCGTTCTGTATTAGGTTGGGTGCTGGTATGTACTTCTTGAGGAAATTTTCAAAAGACGTCTGGTTTACATTGTTCTTGTGAAATACTGAAATTGGGGGTGGTAGCTGGGAGGGCAGATTCTATGATTTTTGCGTTTGTAGCTGCAGTGTGATTAATGTTTGATGGTGGCAGCTTCCCAGTGAATGTTGTGATTATTTGATGCTGACATATTTAAAAAGTAGGCTGAATTATTCTGTGCATTACATGTGCCCTCTGGTTTTCGATGATCCTCGTGGATAGTGCTCGGCCTGTCTTTCCGACGTATACTTGGTATGGTATCTAGTAGACTCCTGGTGTGTGTACCATAGTGGAATGTTTGTGTTTTGGAAATTTCCCAGTTAATTCCTTTCAGTGTTTTGTGTGTCGTAATCCTTTTATGCTTCTGTCCTTCAGTTTGTCAGGTTTAACTCCTTTAGCCTCTTACAGTTCATACCCCTCAGCTCTGTGACTAGTTTCGTTACAAACATTTACACTCTTTTCAACATTTCCCCATCCTTTATCAGATGAGAGTTCCATACTGGCGCTGCATACTCTAAGCTGGGCCCGACTTATGCCACATTTGACTTCTTGGTGTACCAAAAAAATACCCAAAATTTTGTCAGTCTCGCATTTGAGGGGTGCTTCAGGCGGAAAACTAGACTATCTCCCCCAGAGGTCCTTTTCCCCGGAAGCTTAAAACCCGTCCCCTGAGCCTATACACTGTTTCTGGACGCCTTTGCCCTTCTCCGATTTTTTTAACTTTGCATTTGCTGGGGTTCAGGTCCATGGCACTGGTCAGAAATCCCCGCATCATCCCCAGATCCTTTTTAGTCTTTCCTGGTTTACTCCCCTTTTTTTTTCGCCTCTTGTTTCACATCGTCAGAATGCAATAACACCTCTGACTCGGTTACCTCTGTCATGCTATTTACTGGACAAAGTGCCATTTTGAAACCCCTCCCTCCCCTCGCCCATTCCGACACCTAAATTAAATACTCCTCCTTCCCCTGGTCCACTAGTATTTTTGTGTGTGTGTGTGTGTGTGTGTGTGTGTGTGTGTGTGTTTTGTGGAGTGTGTGTCCTGGTAAAGTACGGGGTCTATCGGTTTCGGTCGGAGTCCCGCTGTAAATAAACAATGTTTTATATATATATATATATATATATATAAAAAAAAAAAAGAAGAGAGAGAGAGAGAGAGAGAGAGAGAGAGAGAGAGAGAGAGGGGGAGAGAGAGAGAGAGAGAGAAGAAAAAAAAGGGGGGAAAAATGAGAAAGGGAAAAAAGAGAGAGAGAGAGAGAGAGAGAGAGAGAGAGAGAGAGAGAGAGAGAGAGAGAGAGAGAGAGAGAGAAAAAAAAGGAGGGGAAAATAAACAGAGACACACAGACAGAGAACAGAGAGACACACAGACAGACTAACAGACATGAGACGAACGACATAGTCAGCTATTTATTAGTGATAAACTGCTAACACAGAAGGCGGGAAGCAGAAAATTTTTGCCTTCCAAATCAAGACTGAAATACTATTGCTTTGTTAAAAACATTTGAAAATTTACAAACAAGGAAGGGACAAGTAAATTCATCAACTATTCATCTAACAAATGTATCCAATTGTATGACACCTTCTGTGTTTTTGCTCTTAATTTAACCATTATAAAAATAATTATAAACCAATATATCATGACATACGAAAAGAATATGCTAATTTCTCATTTCCTTTCCAATCTTGCGTTTGTTTGCTGGTGGATGTGAATACTCACCTAGTTGTACTAGCCCAGGTACGTCTGTGAGGACTGAGTCCTAACTCATCAGCCACCGCCTTGTCTCATCGATTATTTGGTGTGGCTTCCTCCCAGCACTCGGACTTTGTCATATCTACTTAGCCTCCACTACATCTCTGCCTAATGTATTCCACTTGCTCCTCCCTCTCACTGAGAGAATTCTTTCATTCTGTCTCATTTAAACTTCTGACTTATATGTGATCTTTCATGTCAAATGTGACTTAGATAATCTATGGTATGTAATACTGTGATGGTATTGTTTTTGATTTAACTCGGTCTGTTTACTGTTAATGACGAGGAAACTGTGAATTTTTCGGATACATATTTCTACTGTTTTTTACATAAAAGGATACCAACAAAATCTCAGAAATCAATAATTTAAGTTACTTTGACATCACCCTCAGACAATTAGAAATGTTCCCAAACCACTGACCGGGCCGCAGGGGCGTTGACCCCCGAACTTTCTCCAGGTATACTCTCCCGGTATAAACCAGTTACTGGACCCTGATCAGCGTTTTCAATGGTTCGAAAGGCATGTAAGAAGGACCTTAACAAATCATCAATGACTTTGCACTATTTGGAAAAGGGATAGACTTTGGAAAGGTCTGATGGAAGGTGTACAAATGGAAAATAAGAATAAATAAAGGAGATATAAATAGTGTGATGAAAATATATAATAAAAACAGGACTCGGAACAGTGGATTCAAGTGTGACAAATTCACATTTAGAAACAATATAGAGAAGTACTGGTTTAGCAGTAGATTTTGTAGATGGTGAAAAACTCCCAAAAAACGTCAGGGAACAAAACTTTGGGAATTAATATGGGTTTAAATTCTTCTAGGTACACTATTTTGGGGATACCAATCCTAAGTAAAGGAAAACAAAATGAAACCTAATGTGACATTTTTTTGGGAAACTTTCGCCTCCCCAGGAGTTTTCCCCCTTTACAAAGGGAAATGGACATAGTGGGGTTTATATCCCTCTCAAAGGGGAGGTGAAATACTAGTGGTGGTAGTATCAGTGATATTAGTAGTAAGTAAAGGACCAAAAAAACTAATGGGCATTTTTTTGGCCCTTTTGCTCTCCAGGGTTTTCCCTCAAGCCGTTACAAGCGTTACATTGGACACAGTGGGCTATTAAAACTCTAAAAGGGAGGTGAAATACTGGGGGGTTTCGGGTAGTAGTGATAAGTAGTAGTAGTAGTAATACAAAAATTAGAACAATCAATATGCAAAATGAGAAAAAGGTGATAAACAAAAATTGGGAAATTTAGAAACAATGGGTAGACAAAATTTTTTTTTGGCGGGAAATATAGAAGGCCTGTAGGGGCCAAATCTACGATGTGCTTGTTTTGGGAATTAGCGGGGAGAGACTATGTGATGGTATGGTTAACTGTTTTCAGGAGGATTCTTTAAGACTTCAGAGATGGTGAAGCTGCCTTTTTTTTTTAAATTGTGTTAAAAGAGAAAGTGTTTTGATTCAAGGCATTTCCCCAAAAAATTATTTCTTTGATTACTAGTCGGGCGTTTTTGAATTTCATGAGATGATTGTTGGAATTTCGGTTTTTAAAGCAGGCGTTGTTCAGGTTATCGTTTTTTGGGCCATTTGTTTTTTCATTGATGCGTGTTTCGGGGTTTCTTGCTGTTTCCCCCCAAAAAATTTCTGTCGCAGCCCCACGGGGCGTGTAGCCCCCTGCGTTGACTGGTTCATGGTGCTTGGATTTAGTCCGGGTTTTAGATCCTTAATAAAAATACGGGAAGCAATGGCGACTCTAGTGTTAGCTTTGCAAATACTTTGAAATGTTGGTTAACCTGGCTTTTGGGGAAAACCCCCTTTTTTTGGGGAGTTGTTGAGGGGGAGAATTTGACCAAGAGCTTTTTTCTTGCAATCTTTGATAAAAAGGGGAAAATGAAACCAGTAAAAGGTTTGGTGAATGTATGTAACCCGTCAAGAAACTCAGGACTAAAAATTGGAAACCCTTTTAGGAAGAATCCGATGTTTACCTTTTTTTGGTTTTAAATTTACTGGAATAGGGTGGGGGTCATTTTTTTTTGGGGTTTGGAAACGAAATTTTAGGAAAAACACTTTTGGGATAAAGGATCTAAAAAAGGGTAGTTTGTCATTGGACTTTTCCCATGTAAACGGGCCCGCCGGTTCAACTGCGTTACCCCCCTGAAGATTCGTACATAAAAACGTTTGGGAGTTATTACGGGGACGTCGTCTGGAAACCCCAAGTGACCCCAAAGGGTATGATGTTGGCGAAGTTTTCCCAGCCTAGGTGTTCCGCTTGCTAAGGGAGGCAGAGGGGGGCCCCCATTCCCATGCCGTATGTTTGTTTTAGAGCCTTTTATTGAAAAAAAAACGGTTGAAATTAACACAGAGTTAAATAAGGTCAACAAATCTCCGGGAGGTAGAGGAAGGTTAAGGCCCCAGTTTTTCGTCGTAGAACCCGATGATTTTTGGTGGTACTTTAAAAAAGGGGGGAAGTAACGTCCAAACTTGCTTAGTTTTTTGTTTCGGGTGGGAAAATTTGGATTGGGTTTTTAAAAATTTGAATGTTGAATCAGCACTTTTCTCTGTTTTCAAACAATTAAAAAAAACAAAAGGCAAACCACCCCTCTCTGAAGTCTTAAAAATCCTCCAAAACAGTTAACCATACCATCCCTAAATTTCTCCTCTTAAAATTTAACACCCAGCCCTCGTAGATGTGGAACACCCCCCACCAAAGGGCCTTTTATTTTCCAACCTCCCAAAAAATTTGTTCACTTTGTTTTTACTACCCCCGCATTTTTCTTACCTTTACCTTGTGCAAATTTTTTTGCCATTGTTGGGATTTTTTATTTCTACTCCCATCACCACCACCTCACCACCACTATTTTTACCCCACTTTGAGAGTTTTAATAGCCCACTGTTTTTCCCCAAAACTTTAAAGGCTTAAAAAGCTCCCGGGGAGCGGGAAAAGTTTTCCACAATAAAAAGTCCCTTATTGATTTTTTGTCCTTTTTAACATATTTATTTAATTTCCCAAAATTATTACAATTTGTAGTAGTGAATTAAAAACAAAGGGGGAGAACAAAACAAATACATGAGTAAAAGGGGTAAAACAAATACTAAAGTATTTGCACAAGCTAACACTGGAAATCCCATGCTTCCAAATTTCTATTAAAGGGTCTAACCCAAAACTAAAATAAGCACCCCTGAACCAGTCAACGCAGGGGGCTACCACTTTCCCCGTGGGGGCTCCGAATTTAGGAGAAACAGCAAGGAAACTCCCAAACCCCGCATCAATGGAAAAAAACAGCGAAAAGATAACCCAAAACGCCTGCGGCAAACCGAAATTCCAACAATTTCATGGGGAAATTCCCAAAAACGCCCGACTAAACAAAAAATAATTTCCGGAGGCCGCAAATGCCCGAAATCGGGACTTATCCTGCAAACACAATTAAACCAAAAAAAAGGCAGCTTCACCTTTCTGAAGTTTTTAAGGTTCCTGAAAAAAATAAACCCTACCAAAATATTCTCCCGCTAATTCCCCAAACCCTAATGGGGGGGAACCCCCCTAAACCCGGTTTCAACCCCAAAAAATTTGTCTAACCCATTATTTCACCCCTGGGATTTGTTTTTTTCACCTTTTACTCAAAGTGTAATTTATTCCCCACCTTTTTGTATTACTACTACTACTACTAATATCCTACTACTACCACCACTAGTATTTCACCTCCCCTTTGAAAGTTTTATAAACCCACTATTATTAAGTTGTACAAAGAAAGCTCCAGAGCGAAACGTTGGGCCCCAATAAAAAGTCACATTAGTTTCATTTTGTCCTTTTAAATATTTTTGGGAATTCACCAATATTACACAATTAAAACCTAGTCCCCCCTTTTTTTACCGCTCAAAGGGGTTGTCGGGCCCGGGCACCAGATCTACAGTGCTTCCTGAAAGATTCATTCTTTTTCCCACTGATTTTTTCCCTGCTGGCCCCATCTCAGTTAAAACAATAAAGCTGTTGATTGAGCAAATAGAGGTACAGACGAAACTGAATAAAAAAAAATTCCAAAAGGAAAAATTTTGTTATGAAAGACAGCAGAGTCTGCCGGGAACAGAGCAACCTTCGGGACATGGACACCAAGCAGGCTGCTAGAACAGAGAAACCTTTCTGACAAGGTACACCAAGCAGGCTGCTAGAACAGAGCAACCTTCTGACGGGAACACCAAGAGGCTGCTAGAACAGAGAAACCCTTTCTGACAAGGTAAAACCAGCATTTAACATTAAAAAAGGGGGCTTCAGTTGTTGGGTAAGTTCACTGAGAGTAAGGGTATTGATGTATTCTAAACCAAGACTCTTTTAATAAACTGACCACAAACATCGGACAGCTTTAATACACACTGCTTTCACAGAGCGCAAAGTTGTATAGCTTTTTTTACTTTTGAAAATATTGAAATGATGATGTTAAATACTTGTTAATTCGTTACTTATGAATTATGAGAACATGAGAAAGAAAGAGCACTGCAAGAGGCCTTCTGGCCCATGCCAGGAACCTGTCCAAGTCACACCTCCCTTTTCGTAGTGAGCAACGAAAACCACTGCAAACTTATGGGAGTTTGTCCGTGAGTGAAAGATATTCGTCGATATGGCCAGAGCCAAGAAAACCCCTCATTTATAAATTTTTTCAGAAAATAAAGCAGGTGTGATTTGGACGGGTTTTTTTTCTAGGGGCCAAAAGGGCCCCGCTGCAGATTCTTTTTTTCTCATCTTCTCATAATTACAACAGCAGGTCTAACCGATAAAAACAAAACTGTGCCCCAGAGTTGGAAAACAAAACCTTTACTAATGTAAACTTCTCACACTTACATAGCTTACCTATCGATAAAACGTGTCTTTCAGGAGGAAGATACATTTTTGAAAGAATAGCGAAAAAATTACATGCACCTGTTCTAAAAGTAAAGGTTGTACTAGTTAATAAAATTTTTACAGAGTCCAGAGATTGAGGAAGGATCGTGTTCGGGCACACCTTTAACCATTTTCTCACACTCCATGCAAGACGGAAAATGAGCTTTAGTAACTTGCCAACTGGGGTTGCTTTGGGATCCTCCATCTGGGAAATTGATAATCAACTCAGATGAAAGAACAAAATGATGTCTGATAAAATTCCTTTTTGTAATGAATCATTATTTTATCCAGAGGAAAGATAGTATTAAACAAGTGGTGACCTGTTCTTAGCTCAGTGAAGACGTGTCTAGGGGTACTCCTTTGGGCTGAATCAAGATGCCCCCCATTGAGCAACCCTTTTCCAGCAGCTTAAGGAGGAATTGGGGGGGTAGCGAAGCTTGGGGATACGGGTTGGGCGGAGGGAAAAAAAGAGGGGTTCGTAGTAGCCCCCCTTTTGAGTCCTCAGGTCAAGAAGGTAACCCGGGCAGTGGCCGGACAGCATGGGACGAAGTTGGGGAAAATAAAAAAATGGGGAGGTAGTAACGACGAAGAAGAAAGAGACTGCTGTGGAAACTTCGAACTCCTTTTCGGGTTCCAGACGAATGTGAGTCGACACTGGGAACCCCTCAAAGAACTGTACCAAGGAAGGTAAAAAAATTTTTTTGTTGGGGTAGCCGTTAGATATATGGATAGGGCCTTCTTTAAAGATAGGAGTAGGAGACAGAGGGTTTTCTTTCCTGGGGCTGGGAAAAGACATTGTTAGCCGACTTACAACATCATGCATGGTAATGGGATCAATCCTATTATCTGGGGGCATGCTTGGGGGCAATGATGTATCCAAGGAAAAAGGAGGATTTAGTTAGTAGGTATAA
>WNWK01050483.1:0-12820 GCA_009830355.1 Cherax destructor | reverse complement strand
TCAGTGATGTTTTCTGGGGGATGTTCAGTGATGTTTGTTTTGGGTGGATGCAGTGGTTTTTTGGGGGGATGTTCAGTGAGTTTGTTTTGGGGTGGATGTTCAGTGATGTTTGTCTTGGGTGGATGTTGGATGTTTGTCTTGGGGGGATGTTCGTGATGTTTGTTTGGGTGGATGTTCAGGGGTGTTATCTTGAATGGATTTATGAGACACAGTATATTGAACTAATTTAAAATATGTACAAAATGGTACCCCAAAAATACTTTTATATAATTATAGAAGGAAAAGAAAAAAGTAAAGAGCAAATTATCAAAATTCATTTACAAACTCTTTGATCTCAACTCTGGGAGACTATTTATGGGGGTAACATTATATTATTTTTGAAGGGGTAACCAAGAATAATAATTTTTTTAATTGGTTGTATATTAAAACCTTTTTTTAAACATTAACTTGAAAAGGTCAGATCAAGTAAACATTTAACAACGCATCAGGATGAATAGTAGCCGGGGGAAGATGGTAGTTTTTCTTGCACTGAAGAAGGCTTCACTTGACCAGTCAACAGAGTAAACATCATTTACAAATGCATTGCAATGTAATTATATTGAATATGATGCTAATGGCAATACACAACCAGGCAGTCAAATTAATTTTCACTGAAACTGAGATGTTTTGACATAAAACCCGTCCCGTGCCTTTTTTTTAATTTTTACATAATGTAGGGGAGGATCTGTGTCGGTTTTATTTCTGGCCGGATGTCAGGTGTGTTAATGTTGACTTCTATCCCCCTTTATCACAATACAAAAATTTGGGGAAACGTATGTCTTTTTAAAATGTAAATAAAAAACATGAAATTAAATTTGTTTTTTGAAATATTTTTCCCAAAATTCCTTTTCCCCACATAAGAACAGTGGTTATTTTAAAATTCTTAATTTTATAATTCAGAAAAAGAGGGGGGAATACAGAGTGAAGCCCACCCCAACGCCCGAAGTTCCTAACACTCCCCTTACAAAATAAGTTATAAAAATTTGGCCTGGTTTTAAAGGCATATGTTATGGGACTATAAACCCAGCCGAATGGAATTCCCCCCGATGATCGGGTTTTTCCCCCATGAAATTTACCTTTTTCAAAAAAGGGAAGAACCAGAGCATCCCCCCGCTAGTTCACACCTGGTGTAGTGGTCAAGGAAAACCAACTTATAAAAGGCAAAGAAATGGTTAAGAGAACAAACTATTTTTATCCAGTGCCTAGAAAACAAACGAATTGCACCAATAAATGTTCAGTTTAAAGGAAAAAAAGTTCCGTTGCAAAACAATCATTACAACACTTGACCGAGGAGACAGCGATAATCGGGTTCAAAAATGGACTTGACTTACCCGATTCTCGCCTAAAAGCCTGAATTTGATAATCAAATTGCATGGAAACAAACCAAAAAAATGAAGGAAATCTGGTTTTCTACCCCTCTGTGCTATGTTACAAAATGTTTTTGGGAATTTGGAGTGGCCCAACATCATTTGAAAAATTTTTATGTTTTAATGGATGTTTTATGTGTATGTCCATGGGGAAATGACAGATGGTCTAAGGTTAAAATTTTACATTGGTCATAAAATCAAGCTTATCTTCACGAAGTTTAAATTTAGCAAAAAAAGAAAAAAAAATCATACATGCGCGCATGAAAAACGCACATGGGGACATGCCCCGCTCATGTGTGGGTGCAATGTATCCTCCCGTAGTATAAAAAAGAAAACCCTTTAAAGACGACTTTTTTTTTAACAATCGAAAAGCAACCGTCTGGCCTAATTGCATTTATAAAATTTACATTCCCTTTAGGAGCATCTTTATTTTAGTCTTCATTAAGACTACGTCCTCCAATTCCTCAGCTCTTGCTTTCCTTACATCACTGGAGGGCCCTTTTTCGTTTTTAAAAAGCGTCCAGGAATGTCTTTCTGTTCCCGTTTTTCCTGTAGTGGTTACCCTTCTTATTTAAACTTATTTGCTCATTCCACCATTTTTTCTCATTATGTTTCTGGAAATAATTTGGGTTTACCCTTGTTTTTCTGTTATACTTTTTCAATACGCTTTTTTTCCCGTTGATCTAATGACCCCATTGCCTTCCGTTTTTTCTCCGTTTTCCAAAATTATTTCATGCTTCTTGCTTTATCATATATCCGGCGTCGATTTTATGGTCTCCCAATATACTTCTTTTAAAAATTTCCCCTAATTTCTGTAACCTGTTAGTATATATTCTGCTTTTCCCCTATTTTCCTTCATTTATTTTCTGGGGTTTACCATGATTTTAAAATTAGTAATAATGATTGCTCATTGTTATCTTTTAATCCAGTTTTGAAGTTTTATACATCATGGGCTTGTTTGTCTCCTTACTTTTTTCGGGGATATTTTTATAGGGTTTTCCCATAAAAACACTATGGTAAAGGGTTTTTTAAAAAAAGTTTTTTTGGGGACCAATTTTTTTTAAAAGTCCGCTTTCACCCCCTATGGGACGTCCAATTCCCCTAACTCTGTACCTCCTTTCCCCCGTTTCTCCCACCCTTTCTAATAACCCCCACATCTGTATGCACTTCCTGTTGTCATTTTTTTGCTCCACCCTCTCTGAATACCCAAACCACTAAGAAGTCCATCCAAAGCTCTCCGATTAACGCTTTTTAACCCCACACTTTTTTTTTAAAGCCCGAATTCTGCATGATATTTACCCCAAAACATTGCCCAACACACCGCCACTACCTCCAGCCTCCTGTCCCGAAAAGTTTAAAACCATGTTTTACACCCATATAACAGTGCTTGTAATACTAAACTCTGGACACCTCCCTTTTCTTCCGTGGATGAAGTCTTGATAAATTATGGCCACCACCTTTTTCCCCCCCCCTCAAATCATGATTCACCTCACCTTTCATTAAATGTAAAGAAGTCATCAACCAGATGTTTAAACCCGGGATTCAAGAAAAGGGGGTTCCCTATTGTATGACCCATTCTCTGATGTTAATGATGGAAAGGAAAACAGGGGCATAATTTCTAATGTAGTTAAATATCAGCCAAGAATAAAAAACAGGAGGTATTTGCTAGTTATCAAATGCACTAATATTTCAATTTCTTCAATGAAAAAAATTATACATGGCCCAAACAATTTAAACCCACCACAAGAAACACCAGATTAGAAGATAAAAAAGAAATTTTCTTGTTTTCTTTTGGGCAGCAATATTCATAATGGGGAAACACAAAAGTTTAAAGTCCACAATTTTTATTTGAATTTAAATTGTCCCATGAAAAAAAGATTTAATTTTCCAGTTTCCCCAAAAAAAAAAAAAAGTAAAATCAGACCCCAAAACCAAACCAAAATTTGTGTGAGACTGACAAGTATTTATTCAAGATTGGGGGTAAGTAAATATAGTTAGAAGATGTAAGTAAGTTTTATTTGAAAAACATAAATGCAACGGGACTTTTATTAAATTTTTTCCCGGGATTTCCGTAAGTTTATAAAGCCTCGCAGAAAGGCCCCCTAAAAGTGAGGAATTTTTGGTTTGGGGGACCCGATTTCTTGTTTTAAGGAAAAACAAACCCATGTGATGAAAATTTTCACTTTTACTTGACTAGGGGGGTGAACAAGGGAAGAGCTTTTGTGTCTTTCTTGATTTTTCACTGACTGGGGAAAATTTGGGGTAACCCTTTCATTGAGTCTACCTGCAGGACACTCGGGAAAGAATGAACCCGGCCAGGTGAACCCTTTTTTGGGGGGAGGGTTCGGGCGGAGGGGAGAGAAATTGACTTGAAGCTGCGCTTGAGGTCCCGGGATGTGGTGACTCCCGACCAACTGTTACAGAGGGTGATTCTAAATTTAAGAAAGATTTATTTGCAGTGTTGATCCGAGAAAAACTTTTTGGGAAAAATGTGACCAAAAGGTCGTCAGAGCCACTTGAATAAGGGTTTTGTTTTTTAAGGGATCGAATCTGAAATGACCAGTATTATAGTGAAAGGTAAAGATAAGACCTTTAAAAGTGACGTTCGTTTTTGCTAAGAAAAGGCTTTGGGGTTACCTCATCCACTGTAATTGAAAAAGTGTTTTAGGGTGTTGGGGAATAAGAAGGGTTTTTTTTTTGGGGGTAATTTCATTGATGCACTGATGCAAAAGGTTTTTATGGGGAGGTTATTTTATTTTTAACCCAAATGAGTGGACTCTATGTTTTAAAATTTCCTCGACTTAACATTTTTGCGTAACTTTAAATTTAAAAATTTTATTCTTTTTTCAAAGCCCGGTTTTTTAAAGTGAGAGAAGTAGCAGGACTTGCTGCCAAACAAAAAATCCCAGAAATTTATGCACAAAGAAAGGGGGATCTTACTTTTGGGTTTATTGTGTAGAATTTTCATATAGTGATTACAGTCCCCATTTCCCTTTAAAACGAGGGAAAACAATCAAAAACCCATTTTTTGGGATTCAGGGAAGTGAACAGAAAAAAGATTTTCTCACCTGTGTAATGTACATTGTGTGGAAAAATTTATTATTCTAGTTTTGCAGTGCTTGCAGTGGGTGAGTAGATGCCTCTGACCATCTATGGTGAGGCTCGGTGAGCTGTGGTGGAAGTTTAAAATTTCCCAAGTGTGTGAGGTGGTTTTTGGTGTACGTCAGTTTACATGCCTAGAAAGGTATGCAACTTTTTAAATGGGCAGTGATGTTTCACCTATGTTGTTGGTGTACGGACTGTTTGGGCCAAAGGGTGGGTAAGGTGCTGGGGGGTGATGTCACAATTTTTGGTCATGAAAGTGATCCTATGTTTTGTGTGCTTTGTTTCTCTAGGACCCCCCTGTGTTTTTTATCACCAGTGGGGCTCCAGGGGTTTCCTTTGGGAAAGACAGTGTAGGTGAAGGCCCGGGAAACCCATTTTTGGGGGGTCAACTGATGACCCAGTGTTTTTTAACACAGTTCCACCCCACAAAATTTTTAAAGTGACTTAGTACCCAGGTTTTTTAAGTCTGAAATTTTCCCCCCTGTGTTCTCCAATTTTTCAGAGGTGTGTTTCGAGCCAGTTTTTCACTGTACACGGAGACACAGGGGATATGGTAATTTTCTATTTGAATAATTATATGTAAATAATTTTTTGATCTTCAGACTTTTTTTTTAAAAGCAGAGATGTTGAAATGGACACAATGATGTTTACAGAGAGAGTTTCAAACAATTTTTTTTATATTTATGAAACGGTTTATTTTTATGAATTAAGGGATATTTTGTAATAAAAAGGGAAAAAACCCCCGTCGGCTGTGTTTCTTTTTTTATGTATAAAAAATGCATCCCCGTAGGTTTTTGGGGCCACCAGTGAGTTGTGAGGGTGCTTTTTCCAAGTTTATTTTTAAGAGTACAGCATAATGCATGATTTGGTTCATGGCAAAACCTGGTCACTTTTTACTTAGGGGTTTACAGTTCACTGTGAGAAAAATTTTTTAATTTGATAAATGTTAATTTTGTTTTTGTAAAAAGAAAATTACCAAAGGGGAATGTTGATGATTGATGCATTTTTCTTTTTTTAAATTTTTTTTTCCCCCAGACCTCGGTTTTTTTTTCCTTTTTTTTTCGTTGAGAGCTGCAGCCGAGTGGTTTCAGAAAACCCCCCCCCAGTGGTCATTGGGGGGTATTAGGGATTGGAAAATATGTGTTTAAAACATCCACATATAATGCGTTTTACGGGTTTGCTAAACCAGAACTATTACTCCAAAAAGTAGCCAGGACAGGGGGAGGTGTGTAGGGAGTATAAAGGGGCAGTTGGGGCAAGACGTCAAAGACGTTTAAATTTTTGGTGTTTGTGTAAGTAGAGGAGGGTGATTTTTTAGTTTTCTAGGTTGGGTTTAAAAATTTTTTTATGTACGAACAAGTACCTATAAGGGCCCAGTGTGCAGAGCTTTTGGGAGTGAAGAGTAGAATTAATGTTTTTCTTACAGGCTTTTGGCCGGCAGAAGGGGGAGGGGGGTTAGAGCCCCCTGTTTATATATTAAACAATACCATTTCGAGATTAAAAGTAACAAAATGTCTCATAAACACTATTTAAAACACCAACACTGAGTAGGATAACGACACCTGAAAACTTGAAGCGGAACAAGAGGCTTTTTAAAGTTTTCTATAAACCAATATCAGGAATTCTGTATAAAACCGGGGGAGAGAATTTATTGTCATTTGTTAGAACCCATTTAAAAAAAGTTGACCAGGGTTGAAAAAATTTTAAACCTGTTGAATATGGCAAAAGAAGTTTTAAACAAAACCGGTGGGAAGTTAGAAGACAAAACAAAGTTTGCGGTGTGTAACATTACGATGCTGAAGCATCACCGCAGCTGGTAAGTCTTCGCGTTCACTATTTTCGAAAAAAAAAATAAAAAGCAAAAAACGTAGTTTTTAGTAGTTCTGTTTTTTTTTGCAGTTCAATTCAACATAAAGTTCTCTACAAGTCTTTTAAAAAATGTTTTATTTTTTTTTAAATTGCCTTTTTTTAAACAATTGACCCCAAGTAAACATAATAAATTGGAAACGACAATTCGAATCTTTTAATAAAAATACTTCCAAAAAGACACACCAACCAATTGTTTGAATTTACCCGGAAAGGCATTATCTAGTAATTAAAGGGAAACCAATGAATTTAATAAAAATTTGGGATTTCAAAAAATTTTCATAGCTCAAAGTGCAAGTTAAGATTTGTTTTAATAAAGTTCATCAACATTGAAAGTTAGAAAACAATTAGAAAAAACATTTTCCTTTTTAATTTTTTTTTTTACCGACGATTACAAGTATTTTTTAAGTTTTTAAAAACTCAAAAAAGTGAAAATAGGGGTCATCCCATGGGAAGACCCCGCGTTAATATTTTGGCCGATAAGATGATTCTTTTTTTAACGGAAATTAATATAAAACATTTCATAAAAATGGTGTTGATTATGGAGCCCCAAAAGCAACGCGAACTTTTTCTTTAGGAAAAAAACCGGGCGAAAAAATTTTAAACCCATCAGAAGAGGCATTATTGTTATCCCTGAATTCCAACGAGTCAGCTTTCCAAAAAAAAGTGATTCAAATTTTTCCCCACACAAATAAACTTAATGGGACTATTCTGGGGCATGCCCTTAAACATTGAAGTCATTCAAACGAGGAAGATTCAAAAGGGATTTTAAAATGAATCAAAATATCGCACTGTTGTACAATAAGATTACCCAAATTTTACTCAATACATGAACTTCACTTCAATAGTCGAAGTAGGAGGACCATATTATCATTTGACTGTTTTATAGAGGGAAGTTGTGGAAGTTTTCAGAGCCATTCCAGGATGCTTGGGAAGAATTTTCAGTTTAACCATTGGGCAAAGCAGATGCCAATTTGGGTTTTACAATCTTACCCAAATTACTTTACAAAAAAATTGAAAATTGAAGAATAGGGTTAGGTGTTCTTTTGTTATGAGCAAAATTAAAAAAAAGTTGGAAAAAAAAAGAGAAAATAAAGAATGAAATTTGGCAACCGCTTTCAGGTCCCTTTGTGTATTCCAAATATCGAACATTTACGTTCTTCATACTACTTAATTGATATTCAATCTTTTTATTGCCAAATTCTTTTTTTTTTATCTCCCTTTCTCTTTCCTATGTTCACTTTTAATTTTCTTTTTTTTATACCCCCCCGAATTCGTCTACCCAAACCTTTGTTTCTCTTCAGAATCTCCGAAAAAACCGTTTTCGCCAAACCAACGGGCAACTCCCCATTGTATCAGATTCGTTGTCTGTTAACCTATATTTTCCCCAACACCCAGCATTATACATCAAAAATCCCGTCAGGCCCTTCCCTTTTAATATTTCCCTACCTGCTTTTCGCATTTCTGTCTTGATCCCATCATCCCCGTACTTCGTATTTGTCCTCACATATGGCCTTCGTCCTTTTACAAGATTTATACCTGTCTTCACAATGCCTGAAATCAATACCTCCCTTTTTTCATCAACATTTAACAACCCCTTAAAATTTACATTCTACCTTCCTAGAATCTTTACCCCTTTCCCTTTAATGACCTCCCGTGTTTTTACATTTTATGCAGTTTTAAAGTCCCTTTTTTAAAATTATTACCTCATTCCAAAAATTTTCGTATTCTCAAAAATTTTTGATAAAAATTCACCCACTCTCGGGGGTTTATTTTTTCACTCCTTTCCCCCTTTTTCTATTCTTTTTTCAAAACCCTACCCTCCACACCCCAATGGAAAATTCCTTTTTAACTTTTAATTTACCCCCTCTTTTCATTATTGAACTACTTTCCTCTTCCATGAAACAACCTTCCTATACAATCAAACTTCCGATAAGTTTAATATTGCTTTGTATTCTACCCAATACTTCTTCCACTTCCTATGACCTGTGATCCTTAGCTCCACCTTTCCTCCCAATAGTTGCCTATATCAGACCATACATATTTATTAACGTTCACTCATCTCTTACCCACTGATGATATTTCCATCTTCCCTTACTTCACTTAGCACCACAAAAACAAACTGATAATATGTCCCCTCAAATTTTACACATCTAGAAGTCTAAACATCAACCTTTCATCTACTAAAATATTATCTAACAAACTGCTGTCAATTATGACCAGAATAATATCTCAATTTGTAATTATTCTTTTTTTTTAAAAACATATCACTAATTACTAATCCCCTTTTTATAAATACATAGATCCTTTAGAGGGCCCACAATCAATTACCCTGGGAAAACTTTCCTACTACCCCCTTCAAGGGGTTTTTTACTTTTTAAAATTTAAATCCCCCCCAACAACAATTTTTCTTCAAAAAGCCCTAAACACCCAATTAAAAATTAACCGCGTCTGTCTGTCTGTCTGTTTTCTTTGTCTGTCTTCGTCTGTCTGTTTGTCGTCTGTCTGTCGTTTCTCTCTCCTTCCACTATCTCTCTCAATTTTTTTTCTTATCTATCTCCCCCCCTATACACCATTTGTTTGCCCGTTCATAAACACACCTATATTGTAATTTACAAAGTTTTAAAATTTAAACATCTGTTTCCTTCTTTATTTTTAGATCTTCAGACCCGATTTAACTACATTTACTTCTCCCTATGAAAAACCTGTCTTAAGAATCTGTAGCTTTTGACCTGGGACATAAGATTCATTATTTCATTCATAACATTAACAGCCAGTTATTTCTTTCATTCGTACTAAACCCATTCACATTCAAAAACCCAACTTCAATTTTTTTCTTGAAAGATTTAATAATTTATCGGAAAAATTTCCCCTTTTCTTCCCGGACCCCGAGGCCCCTTGTGAAGTTTTAGGGCTTCAGGGAAAGCTCAGCTGTTAATTGTGACGGGGAATTTTGGGTTGCTTGATTAGTAGGTGTTAGGAGGTTTTTCGTAGGTACTGGGACGGGTTTTGGGGATGGGGGGGAACCAAATGGGAGTGGAAATAGGTTTGGTCATTAGGATGTTGGGAGAGAAAGTTGGGGGAGGTGGAGCGCTAAAAACGTTTGTTCGATGTTTGCCTTTGGGGGGTGGTGAGCTGGGACCTTGGGAAAAATGCTCGTCCCACTCGCTTTTTCCTTTTGTACTTAGAACCCTCCTTCACTTTTACGATAAACAAGACAACGGGAAACACTAGGGAAACTTTGGGGGAAACGTTTTGAATACAGGAGGAATCACCCTCCTGGAGACATCAGCGTTGGTGGAAGACGAGGTAAAAGAAGGGAGTGGTTATATATAAGCAGTCCATCACACAAGGTACAAGATTTAATGAGTAAAACAGACGCAGTTGGTCGACCAACTGCTTCCCGGGAAGTCGAGGGGGTTGATCACAGTGGTAGAAGTAAGTCATGTAAACAGTTGTTGGCCAAAAGTTGCAAACATCCCTTGAAAGATACCCTCGTGTTAATGTCGACAAGTATAATATAAAGGATAGCAACACGTCAGGTTAATAAATATGTAAAACCTGACCTGAGGGTTATCGTTGACACTGCAACACGATGATATCTTGGCAAGATACAGAAAACTTTCCCCCAGGGGAAAAACTCACCTGTGGCCTCACCTCCGCAGCCATACCTTCTATGGCCACTACTACTATTACACAAGAGACGATCGTTGCGTACCTAGGGGGATAGACTGATTACACAAAATACATCTACACTTTGCCCCCCGCTTTCCCCATCAACGATATTTCAAGGAGTGGATTTATTTTTGATACGACTGAATACGACTTTGCTAAACAAGGCGAAACGTTTCATCAGTAAAAATTTATGTTGCAATGTTAGGTTAAAGGACAAAGTGCAATAATGACATTTTTTGGACCTTATCCAGGGCTTTATCACATTATAAACAATACATGGACACAGAGGGAATATAGTTTGATGGGGGTAGCTGTAATACTAGTGGTAGTAGTAGTAGTAGTAGTTGAATACAGTTTTAAAAGTAGAGTAGTAAAATAGTTATATAGTAGTAGAGAGTTTTAAACTAGTGGAGAGAGTAGTTTTAATTAGTGGTGGTAGAAAGTTGAAACAGGGAGAAAAATTTTAAAATTGTGGTGGGAGTAAAATAGAGTTATAACACCAGTGGAATTTTAATACAGGGGGAAAAGAGTGTAAACAGTTTTTGATTAGGTTTCAGTGGAGAAAAATTTTTAATATAGGGGGAAAAGAGTAGTTGTTGTTTTTATAGATTTTTATAAATAGAGGGGGTAGAGTTGAAAGATTTGTAGTAAGGGAAATAGGGAGAATAGATTTAAAACAGGGAGTAGAGGTTTTAAAATTAGTGGAATAGAGTAGTAGTTGTAATATATGGTAGTAATATAGAATATATTTATAATTAGTTAGTAGTAGTTGTAATACTAGTGGTGTAGTAGTTGTAATACTAGTGGTAGTAGTAGTTTTAATATAGTGGAGTAGAGTTGTAATACTAGTAGTAGTTGTAATACTAGGGGATAGTAGTAGTAAACTAGTGAATAGTAGTAGTAATACTAGTGGTAGTATAGTAGAATACTAGTTGGAGAATAAATGTGGAAAAAAAATCGACTTGCCGAGTAAAAAAGGTTATAAAAGCTTTATTGTGTTAGTAGTATAAAAATAGGTTGGACAAATTTTTTTAGTGGTTGGATTTGAAAGGTCCCCTTTGTTATGCCCTTGGGTAGTATCAACAACTATGTGTTTGGGAAAGGAGGTTTTTTTTAGTACTTCAGAGATGGTGAAGCTGACTTTATTTTTATTTAATAGTTTTAAAAACAGCGTTTAAATTTTGGATTCAAGGAAATTGACGTCTGCGAAAATTAGGTTCTTTGACCAAAGTCGAACGTCGATGAATTTCATAAAGGTGTTTTGGGGGAATTCCGGTGTTGTACGCAGTCGTTATTCAAGTTATCTTTCCCAAAATTTGCTTTAAATTTTTCAGGAGAGGGGTTTGGAGGTTCCTTGTTTTCCCCCAAAAATATTATGTCACAGCCTCCACGGGGTATAAAACTCCTGTTTTCACGGGTTCTTTGGTCTTCGACTTTGTCCTGGTTAGATCCCTTATGGAAGTGCTGGATGCGATGGCGACTCTAGTGTTAGCTTGTGCGGTACTTTACAAATATTTAATACAACCGTTTTACTCATGTACAAGTCGACTTTTCTACCACAAAAAAATATTTATTAAAAATACTACCACTTGTATTACAACAATACTACCCTTTTATTACAACTACTACTACCACTTGTATTACAACAACTAAATTTTTTTACTACTACCCCGTATTACAACTACTACTACCACTTGTATTAAAAAACTACTACTACCACTTGTATTACAACAACTACTACTACCACTTGTTAGCAACTAAAATTTTTCCACTTTGTATTACAAACAAAACTTTTCCTACTACTACCACTTGTATTAAAAAACACTACTACCACTTTGTATTACAACAAATCTACCACTTGTATTACAACTACTACTAAATTGTATTAAAAAACTACTACTACCACTTGTATTACCAACTACTACTACCACTTGTATTTACAAACTTTTCTTTTTCCACTTTTATTACAAAATACTACTACCCGTATTCCCCTACTACCACTTGTATTAAAAAACTACTACACCACTTTATTAAAAAAGCTACTACTAAATTGTATTACAACTACTACTAAATTGTATTACAACTACTACTACCACTTGTATTACAACTACTACTACCACCCGGGATTAAAAAACTACTACTACCACTTGTATTACAAACTACTACCACTTGTATTACAGTTACTACTACCACTTGTATTACAGTTACTACTACTATAATACCCCTTGTATTACAGTTTTACCTTTTTTCTTAAACCCCTTGTATTACAGTTACTACTACTATAATCCACTTGTATTAAAAATTACTTTAACTAAAAATACTACTACTACCACTTGTATTACAACTACTACTACTACTACCACTTGTATTACAGATAGTACTACTACCAATTTTATTACAGTTACTACTACTACTACTAATACCACCACTTGTATTACAACTACTACTACCACTAGTATTATAACTACTACACCTCACATTCCACGCCCAGCCTTGGGTTTGGGGGGGTGTTTGGGGGCTCCTGGTGGCAGCTGGAGGCAACGTCATTTTCAAACGATGGACGTCGGTTACAGGAGGAGAGGAACACGGTCCGTGTTGACTTGGTCCCGGGGCCCTATATCCGTCTAATGCAGAGGTTTTTACTGCCTGCAAAATGTGACACTTTTGGATTATCGCATGAGGGGATTTATGGCATATCATTAAACGGATCAAGGAGGATCTTCATCAAATTAGCTTGCACTGCAGCTTATCAACGAGTCGTCGATACA
>WNWK01050482.1:0-12821 GCA_009830355.1 Cherax destructor | reverse complement strand
TTTTTCCAGTGAAGGCAGAAAATGATGCAATGCGGCTCTGGTAGGTGCCATATGCTTTCCCAAAGGGGGAAAAGGGGGGGTTCCGAGTACATCCCGGGGGCCCAAAACCAAATTGATGGTGAAAATGAAAAATTTTATTGTTAAAATTTGGGGGGAAGGGAAAATTTGCAGGGGAAACGGGTTTACTGGTGGGGGTTGGGAGGCCCGGGGGCACCAGGCAACCAGCGGCCACCCCGCTACCCACCCCTCTAACCACCCCCCAACCCACAAAAAACCCTCCCCCCTTCCACAACCCCCAAAACCCAAAACCAAATATCCAGTACCCACCAGCAGACCGCACCTGGGATTCGGGAAGGGACAATTTTTTCCCAATCCCCATATTTGATAAAAGCCAAAAAAGTGGAATAGGGCCCATCTTTTTAATTTGGGGGAACAATCCCATGAAGGGGGAATGTTTAAAGTTTTTTTTCAAAACCCCGTTTGAAATTATTGTCGGGGAAAGCAAAATACTACATGACACCATGGCAAACAAAATTTCCCCTTTCAACCCAAAGGTTTAAAGGCCCAACCCCAAAAGGGAATTTACCCCAAAAAATTTTGGAAAAGATGTTTTTTGTTCCTTGTTTTAAAAAAAAAATTTGCTTGGGGTGTCCCCCATGTTATAACCAATAAAGGTAAAAAACCCAATTTACTTTTTCGACAAACACCGCTGATTTTCAACCCCCAAGGTTTTAAAATTTTATTTTAAAATAAAATGAATCGATTTAAAGCAAGGGTTAAATGTTACACTTCTCAGAAAAAACCACCTGACAAAAACGACAGGTTATATAAGATCAGGAATGTGTTCAGCAGCCTGAAACAAAAGTGTTGTATGTATTTTTATCCCATCAGGAAGCTTGTTATTGATGAGTCTTTGATTTTGTTCAAAGGTAGACTGTCAACAAGTAGTATATACCAAGCAAGAGGAAACGCTTTGGTATAAAGTTATTTGTACTGTGTGAATGCAAAAGGGTCTGGTTCTGGATCTAATTGTGTACACTGGCAGTAATACATTGAGAGATACCGCCAGTTATTGGGTATCTCTGGTGATGGTTAGAACAATGATGGAACCATATCTTGCAAGGGGCATATATTATAGTACTGATAACTGGTACGACGAGCCCTTTACTCAGCATTTCATGCAGTGAACATGACAGACGCAGTGGTACAGTGCGTGCAAATCGTAAACATATGCCTAGGTTTGATGCTGGCACTGTGAGGTGAAGTGCAGGTGTTTGCTGCCAATGATATCATGGTACTTGTGGCAAGACAAACGGATGTCACATTGTTGACATCAGTTCACAGACATGAAATGGTAGACAGTGGAAGACAGAATAGAGAGCACTTGTAATGAACCCATTCTAAACCTGCAGCTGTGATGGACTACAACCCCAATATGCGCTTAGTATGGGAAACAGACATGCAGATTGGGTTTGCTGTTGATTGTGTACGCAAAAGTTATATGGTACATAAAACTCTTTCCATCTCGACATTTCCATGCTGAATGCTTATAACATGTACAAGTTGAAGACCAACAACAAACCTAAATACAGTGTGGTACCTCGGTTTACGATTTTAATCCGTCAGAGAGGGCATATTTTAAGCCGAAACAATCGTAAAACGAATCAATTTTCCCCATAAGAAATAATGGAAATAAATTTAACTGTCCAAGACTTCCAAAAGTAGTTAAAAAAAAATTTTTTTTTAGAACTTTGACATTAAAAAAACACAATTTAATAAAGAATAAAAATAAACATGCAAATATTATACAATAACATGTCATTTACATTTATTGAAGAGTTGTTGATGTGTGGAGGATGGGAGGAGGGAAAAGGGGGAGGTAGCAGTTTTTGAAGGGGAACCCCCTTCCATTAACACTGCAGGTACCAACTTCTTTCTGGGGTTTTTCTTTTCTTTAAAATGCACTAGACCAGCTTGAGAGTCACTAGACCTTTTTCTAACAACAAATTTGTCCAGGAGATCTGTGTCTGGCGATTCTTTAACACATCCCTGAAATGACACACCACTGTCATTGTACAGGTTGCCAGCACGGCCTGCAACAGCATGGTTAGGGTGATATTCATCCATAAATGCTTGCACCTTGCTCCACATTCCACAAATGTCCTTAATCCTTGAAGAAGGCACATTCTTCCATTTTTTTTCCCAAACCTCCTCCACCTCCTCTGAACCATTGTCCTGACCTCTGCCTTGTTCCAGTTGCTGTTGAAGCTTTTTGCAGATCTTCAGTGGTTAGCTCTTCCTTGTGCTCCTCCACCAACTGTTCCACATCCTCACCACTCACCTCTAACCCCAAAGACTTGCCCAATTCCACAATTTCTTCCACAACAGGCTCAGGCCGGCTCGGGCTCAGGGTTCTGAGGCTCAGCCCCAAAACCTTCAAAATCCCTCCCTAGGACAGTCTGGCCACAATTTTCTCCAGGCAGAGTTCAAAGTCCTGGTAGTCACTCCCTCCCAAGCCTTACCTAAAAGGGTTTACAAAATGCAGCATATGGAAATGGTTTTTCCAAAATTCTCTTAGGGTTATGTTCATGTCTGTGGTCACATCAAAGCACTTTTGAAACATTGCTTTGGTATAGAGTTTTTTAAAGTTGGAAATGACCTGCTGGTCCATGGGCTGGAGGAGAGGAGGGTATTAGGGGCAAGAACTTCACTTTGATGAATTTAAACTCCTCCACAATTTTCTCTACCAAGTTTGGAGGATGACAAGGAGCATTGTCCATTATCAGAGGCACTTAAGTGGCAAATTATTGTCCAATAGATATTTCTTCACACTGGGGCCAAACACTTCATTGAACCAATCTAAGAAAATGTCCTTTGTGACCCAAGCCTTTTGTTAGACTTCCACATCACACACAAGTTAGACTTGCTGACACCGCATCTGCCAAACACTCGGGGATTTTCAAAAGATACACTAGTAAAGGCTTCACTTTGCAATCACCACTTGCATTGGCACAAAGCATCAACGTTAGCCTGTCTTTCATAGGCTTATGTCCTGGCTGTGCCTTTTCCTCCTGAGTAATGTAGGTCCTGTTGGGCATTTTCTTCCAAAACAGGCCTGTTTCATCACAATTAAACACTTGTTGGGGGAGGAATTGTTCAGCCTCTAGGTACTCCTGGAATTCAGGAACATATTTTTCAGCCGCACTTTTGTCAGAACTGGCTCCTCACCATGCCTCACAACACTATGTATGCCAGTACGCTTCTTAAATTTTTTGAAACCAGCCTCTGCTGGCTTTAAATTCGCTCACTTCACTCGTTGCAGGCATTTTCTTAAGGAGATCATCATGCAACTGCCTTGCTTTTTCACATATTATTCCCTCCGAAACAGTATCTCCTGCTAACTGTTTCTCGTTGATCCACACCAACAACAACCTTTCCACATTTTCCACCACTTGTGGTCTCTGTTTTGTGATCACAGATGCACCTTTGCAACAACAGCTTCCTTTGATTTTACTTGAATATTTCTTATCCACAATGGTAGCGATGGTAGAATAGGGTTTACCATACAGCCTGGCCAGCTCACTGATACGCACTCCACTTTCATATTTTTCTATTATCTCCTTCTTCACTTCTATCGTACATATATTTCTGTTCCTCTTGCCACAGGCTTAGCACTAGGATCTTTCCTTGACCCATGGTAGCTTATTTAGCAGTTGCAAACACTAAAAACAGTGGAATAATGACAATATACTGGTATGAATGCGTGGGTGTGGGTGGGTGGTCGCTCGCTTAAACACTAGCACTGACGCTCCTGGGGTGGGGCTCAGCTGGGCGCCAGCGGACAGGTCCGGTCAATGTCGGTAACCGAAGCAAACATCGTAAACCACAACAAATTTTACGTTATAAATATCGGTTACCGAAAATAACGTAAGGTGATAACATCGTAAACCGAGGTACCACTGTATGGTGAATTTTGTTTGTCAGTCATCAGACAAATAATATTCAAGTACCAAGGAGCAACACCTGCAATAGACCAGCGCCCCTGAAATTATCAACACATGCCCTCTCGTATGAGGCCTGGTGATCACTACCCCATACAACTGCCTGCTACTACCCCAAGAAAATGCTCAGAAGAGGTGTTTTGTTTTAAACATACCACAAAAACGCCCACAAACATGCAGAGACACTCGTTTATGTGTGAGGAGTGTAAAGTACCACTGTGCATATACCCATGTTTCAAAGAGTTCCACAAGCTGCAGGAGTTCTAGGAAAGTGTCCAGTGACTGTATATTTGTATATATATTATAGAACAATAGTAATGAACATTTTTGTCGTTTGTTTGTGTAAACAAGTTTTGTAAACAATATAAACATACTAATGTTTGTGCAATTATTGTGGTGCAAACAATGAGTGTATATATATACATTGCACCATACTGTGGTCTCACAGGCCACATAAATTACATAAAAAAAGAAAATAGTGAAAAAAAAACAAGAAATCTACGAATGGAAGTAAACAGAAGTTTACCGAGTCAGCGGAATTCGCCTGTTACCTACCGTGGCTCATATTCTGCCAACTTTACGCCTCCATATCTCGGTAAGTACTGATCGCAAAAATTTGTTTTTAGGCTTAAAACAATCAGCAAAATAATCCTAACATTTTGGTAAGAAAAAATAATTTTTTTTTTCGAATATTTCCCGACATAGAATGACAGTTTCAGAAAGGGGTCTCCAACAGTCAAAGGGTTAACAAAGGGGATATAAATAAGGTCTTGAGGATATCTCTCCAAGAGAGAACCCGCAATAATGGATTCAAATTAGATAATTTAGATTTAGAAAGGATATAGGAAAGTATTGGTTTGGAAATAGGGTAGTTGATGAGTGGAACAGTCTGCCTAGTAGGGTTATTGAAGCAAGGATCTTGGGTAGTTTCAAATTTAGGTTGGATAAATTCATGAGTGAGAGGGGTTGTATTTGAGTGGGAATTGCACATGAGTAAATAGAATTGTCAAATCATATTTCTTAGTAGCATTGAAGATTGGGTTGAATAAATATCTTGTTAGTGGGATGGAATGTGAAGGACGTGCCTAGTATGGGCCAACAGGCCTGCTGCAGTGTTCCTCCTGGAAATAAATGGTATAAACAAACAAACAAAAAAAAATTTTATTTCATTGCAGATTGCAGATTACATAGGTATCGGTAGTTACAATGTAAATTGAGTGCAAGGAGAGCCACTGACATGCCATGGCATTAGGGGCAGCTTATTCTAGTCCTTAAAAACTATGTACTTAATATTAGAGAAATTTATTGAGTTTATTCTAGTTAAAAATTATTTTCAAAATTACAATATGATGAAATTTTACTGTTTAAATTATTATATAATGATATTAGATATTAGATTGTTACAGGTGTTAAGATTCTTGAATGATAATATGGAATTGAGATTATCTTAAGGAAAATAACATTGAGCATTTTTGACATTAACTTATAATATGAGTAGGGGTAAACATAATAGTAACATATTATTAAAAATTGAGATTATCGTATAGGAAAGTAATAATGAGCATTTTTCAAAGTAGTTTATAGTATGATCATTTAGTTTTGGGTGAGTAGGTGGTTTTTGAGTTGAGTCTTAAATTGATTTTCAGACAAGATTATCTTAATATTTACTGGTAATGAATTCCAGATTCTGGGGCCCTTTTATGTGCATAGAATTTTTACATAGGTTGATATGAACACGGGGTATATCAAAAGGTGATCTGTGTCTTGTGTTGTGGTCATGGGTCCTATTAAAGTTGGAGGAGAGTTTTTAGCAGAGGGTTTATATTAGAGTGTAAAGTTTTATATATGTAGTAGGCACAAGAGTAAGTATGAATGTTCTTTACGGTGAGTAGTTTGAGACTTTTGAATATTGGTGGAGTATGCTGTCTAGAGGGGAATTTGTTATCATTCTGACTGCGGCCTTTGTTGTGTTATGAGTGGTCTAAGGTGATTTAACGTTGTTGATCCCATGCACAGATTCCATAGGTGAGATACGGGTAGATAAGTGAATGATATAGTGCAAGGAGAGCTGATTGAGGTACATAATAGCGTATGTTTGATAATATGCCTACTGTCTTCGAGATTTTCTTGGAAATTTGTTGTATATGTGTTTGGAATTTAAGGCTACTGTCAAGGTGGATTCCTAGGAATTTTCCCTCTGTGAGTCTTGTGATGGGTGTACCATTGAGTGTTATGTTAAGTGGAAACAATGGAAAAATAAACACATAAGCAGTATAATGTGATCCTTTATTGACAACGTTTGCCACAGTGGGCTTCGAGTCACAAACAGATCTGTTTGTGACTCGATAAAGCCCCTGCATGGCAAACATTGTCAATAAAGGATCACATTATACTGCTTATGTGTTTATTTTTCCAGTGTTCCTCCTTTCTTATGTTCTTATAACCATACTAGGCAGACTGTTCCACTCATCAACATAAGAAAGGAGGAACACTGCAGTAGGCCTGTTGGCTTATACTTGGCAAGTCCTTCACAAATCCAACCCACTAACAGAATAAACGCTATCCAAGTTATAAGCTTTGATAATTCTATTTACTCACGTGCAAGTCTCACTCAAACTAACCCTCTCACTCATGTATTTATCCAACCTAGAATTTGAAACTACCCAAGGTTTTAGCTTCGATAGGACCTTGGGTAGCTTTAAAAAGAGATTAGACAAATATATGAGTGGGAGGAGCATGTATGTATATACAATACATGTATTTTACGATGTTTTCATGTGTTTTATGATTGTTCATGGTTCAATAGGTTAAGTAGCAGTATTGTTAGGCTAAGTAAATGCTATTATTATATTTCCCTACAATATATTTGTGCACCAAACATTCATGATTTTCAACATTCGCGAGGCTCTTGATCCCCTAACCCTCGCGAATGTAGAGGAGACCTGTATATACACACCCTCTGGATTTTCTTCTACGTATTTTCTTACTAGTTCTTGTTCTTATTTCCTCTTATCTCCATGGGAAGTGGAACAGAATTCTTCCTCCGTAAGCCATGTGTAGTAAGAGGCGACTAAATGCCGGGAGCAAGGGGCTAGTAACCCCTTCTCCTGTATATATTATATATGTAAAAGGAGAAACTTCGTTTTTCCTTTTGGGCCACCCTGCCTCGGTGGGAAACGGCCGACGTGTTGAAAGAAAGAAAGAATATAATATAAATACAGTGTACCCCTGTTGTTGTGATGCTCCAAACTCGCCCTTTTATGTAAGTTTATTTTTGTAAGTGCTTTAGTAAGTGTATTTTTGGGGGTCTAAAAGGACTAGTCTAATTTACATTATTCCTTATGGGAATAAATTCGTTTGGTAATGGCACTTGAACAGCATTCTGGACCGGGGTCCACTGTATATATAATATAAAAAAATAATAAACAACATTTTCTATTGTTGGTGTGTGTAAACATGTTTTGTAAACAATATAATGACAACAATGTTTGTGCAGTTATTGTGTAGCATACAATGAGTGAATACATCCAGAAGATGGCTTATATTGGTCTCACAGGCCATAAAAGTTACTTGAAAAATAAAATAAGAAATAAAAAAACGTTGAAAAAAAAATACCGTCACCGGCAGTTGGCGATGTTGCCGTAAGCAGCTCATTTTCTCATTTTCTGTCAAATTCACGCTCCATATCTCGGTAAGTACTGATCGCAAAAATTATTTTTTGCCTATAACACTCACAAAACATACTCTAACATTTCATAGGAGAAATTATTATTTTATTTTATTAACACATCGGACGATTCCCACCAAGGCAGGGGGGCCCCAAAAAAAAAAAAATTTTTATCATCATTCACTCCATCACCGTCTTGCCAGGGGGGTGCTTTACACTACAGTTATAAAACTGCATCCTAACACCCTCCTTCAGAGTGCAGACACTGTACTTCCCTTCTCCAGGACTCAAGTCCGGCCTGCCGGTTTCCTGAATCCCTTCATAAATGTTACTTTGCTCACACTCCAACAGCACGTCAAGTATAAAACCATTTGTCTCCATTCACTCCTATCAAATACACTCACACATGCTTGCTGGAAGTCCAAGCCCCTCGCACACAAACCTCCTTTACCCCCTCCTCCAACCTTTCCCTAGGCTGACCTCTACCCGCCTTCCCTCCACAACAGATTTATACACTCTTTAAAATCATTCTGTCTCATTCCATTCTCTACATGTCCGAACCACCTCAACAACCCTCTCAGCTCTCTGGATAATAGTTTTGGTAATCCGCACCTCCTCCTAATTTCCAAACTCCGAATTCTCTGCATTATATTCACACCACACATTGACCTCAGACATGACATCTCCACTGCCTCCAGCCTTCTTCTCATTGCAACATTCATCACCCATGCTTCACACCCATATAAGAGTGTTGGTATAACTATACTCTCATACATTCCCCTCTTTACTTCCATTAACAAAGTTCTTTGTCTCCACAGACTCGAAGTGCTCCACTCACCCTTTTCCCCTCATCAATTCTATGATTCACCTCATCCTTCATAGACCCATCTGCTGACATGTCCACTCCCAAATATCTGAATACATTCACCTCCTCCATACTCTCTCCCTCCAATCTGATATTCAATCTTTCGTCACCTAATCTTTTTGTTATCCTCATCACCTTACTCTTTCCTATATTCACTTTCAATTTTCTTCTTTTACACCCCTACCAAATTCATCCACCAACCTCTGCAACTTCTCTTCAGAATCTCCCAAAAGCACAGTGTCATCAGCAAAAGGAACTGTGACAACTCCCACTTTGTATTGATTCTTATCTTTTAACCCCACACCTCTTCCCAAAACCCTCGCATTCACTTCTCTTACAACCCCATCTATAAATATATTGAAAACCACGGTGACATCACACATCCTTGTCCCAAGGCCCACTTTTACTGGAAAAAAAGTCCCCCTCCCTCCTACACACTCTAACCTGAGCCTCACTATCCTCAAAAATCTTCACTGCTTTCAGTAACCTCCTCCTATTCCATACACCTGCAACATCTGCCACATTGCCCCCTATCCCCCCTATCATCTGCCTTTTCCAAATCCATTGCCCAAAAACTCTTTTCCCCTTTTCCCAAATACTGTTCACCTATATGTTTCACTGTAAACACTTGGTCTACACACCCCCCACCTTTCCTAAAGCCCCCTTGTTCATCTGCTATCCTGCTTTCTGTCTTACTCTTAATTCTTTCAATAATAACTCTACCATACACTTTACCAGGTACACTCAACAGACTTATTCCCCTATAATTTTGCACTCTTTTTTGCCCCCTTTTGCCTTTATAAAAAGGAACAATCGTACATGCTCTCTCCAATCCCGAGGTACCCTCTTCCATACATTTATTAAATAATAAACTTTTCCCCCACCTGTTTTTAACATTTCTTCTTTATCCCATCAACCCCAGCTGCCTTACCCCTTTCATTCTACCCACTGCCTCACGAATTTCCCCCCACACTCCCTGGCTCTTCCACACTCCTAAAAGATGTTATTCCTCCTTGCCCTATACACGAAATCACATTTTCCCTTTTCTTCATCCATTTAACAATTAAAATATTCCCTCCATCTTGATCCCTTAACTCTCCTTTTAATAACTCTCCTCTCCTTTTTTTTTAAATTCAAATCCATTTTTTCCCCTATTTCCTCAATTTTTTCCCTCCAAAATTTTTTCATTTTCAACAAAATTTGTTATAACATCCCCCCCTCTCTCATTTCTTTTTTTTTTAATTCTTGACCACTCTCTTAACCTCTCTTTTCTCTCCATATACTCTTCCTTTCATCCTTCTTTTTAAAAACCTCTCATTCTCTTTTTCTCCCCTTTCTCTCTCTTTACATCATCATTCCCCTGTCTTTTTCCCTCCCGCCCACTCGCCTGTAACCACAAACTTCTGCTGAACACTCTAACACCATTTTTTAAAACTACCAACACTTTACCCCACTGCTTTCCTCATGGCCCCCATCCTCCCAAAAGTTGTTTATATCTTACCCCAAATCCTCCCCTTTTAAAAAACTTTCCCCCTCTTTTCCCCACCATCTATTTTCCTTGTATCCCATCTACCTTTTACTCCCACTGGCTATAACTAAAAAATGATCTGATATATCTGTGGCCCCCCTACAAACATGTACATCCTGAAGTCTACTCAACAGTCTTTTTTTCTACCAATCGTAGTCCAACAAACTACTGTCATTTCGCCCACATCATATCTTGTACAGTGGCCCCCCCGGCTCGGGGTAACCCTCCCGGGGGGCCCGTCGACCACCGGTTTGGTCGAACCATTCTTTTTTCCCCCATGAAATAATGGAAATAAAATTAATCCGTTTCAGACACCCAAAAGTTTTAAAAATAAAATTTTTTTGTACATTAAATATACATTAAATTACACAGAAAACAATAAACATGAAGAAAAAAACAGTAAAACAGTACACCATTAAAGAGTTGTTGATGTGGGAAAAAGGAGGGGAGGGAGGGAAAAGTTTTTTTTTTGGGAAGGGGAAACCCCCTTCCATAAAACTAGGTACCAAGCCCTTTTCCCGGGGTTATTTCCCCTTTCTTTGTTTTTTAATGACACTAGGAACGAGAGTCACTGGCCCCCTGTTGCTAAAAAAAGTTTTCCCGGGGGTTCTTTTCGAATTTTTGGGTGCCGGGACTGGGGCAGGCTGGCAGGCTGGCTCCCCCGGCTGGCTGGCTGGCTGGCTCGGCGGGGCTTTCTGACCAGCGGCTGACTAATGGGGGCACCCCGGCTGGTGGAGGGGGGCTGCTGGCTGGGTGGACAGACGGCTGGCTGGATGGATGGACAGACGGCTGGCTAGATGGATGGATAGCCGGCTGACTGGCTGAACAGCCGGCTGGATGGATGGCCGGCCAGCCGGCTGACCAGGCCCCGGCTGGTTTCTGACCATCTGGCTGGCGGGTGAACAGCTGGATGGTGGTCAGCCGGCTGGGTGGATGGACAGTTTTGGGGGGCCGGGGACTGGCTGAACAGCCGGCTGGATGGATGGATGGCCGGCCACCGGTGACCAATACCCGGCTGGCTAACTGACGGACGGCTGGCTTGCTGGCTGACTGACGCTGATCTATCTCACGGGAACCAAAATGCAATTATACATAGTGTAAATTACCTGATACAGGAGAATAAATAATAATAATAATAATAATAATTATTGAAGCTGGTGAACCCAAACCAACAGAACAGCAGCAGCAAAGCAGACAGACAGACAGACAGACAGACAGACAGACAGAAGACAGACAGACAGCAGCCAGCCAGCCAGCCAGCCAAGCCAGCCAGAGACGGAAAACCAGCAGCCGCCAGCCAGCCAGCCAGCCCAGCCAGCCAGCCAGCCAGCCAGCCAGCCAGCCACCAGCCAGCCAGCCACCAGCCAGCCACCACCAGCCAGCCACCAGCCAGCCCAGCCACCAGCCAGCCAGCCAGCCAGCCACCACCCAGCCAGCCAGCCAGCCAGCCAGCCACCCAGCCAGCCAGCCACCCAGAGCCAGCCACCAGCCAAAACCCCCACCGCCAACCACCACCCAAAAAAACCACCACCACCAGCCAGCCAGCCAGCCAGCCAGCCAGCCACCACCCAGCCAGCCACCACCAGCCAGCCACCAGCCACCAGCCAGCCACCCACCAGCCAGCCACCCAAAAGGAAAAAACCACCAAAAAAAAAAAGCCACCAGCCAAAACCAGCCACCCACCACCCAACCAGCCAGCCAGAAAAGCCAGCCACCAGCCACCAGCCAGCCACCCAGCCAGCCACCACCAGCCCCACCCCCAGCCACCAGCTCCAAACTACCATGAAAACCAGCCGCCAGAGCCAGCCAGCCAGCCACCCCCAACACCAAAAAAGGCCAAAATATATATGGTTTAATGCGGGGGGGTAGCTCGCTTGTAAACAATAAACACTGAGTGCCTGGGCCCAAACGGACCCCCCGCGTATCGTCCCCGGGCGGGCACCCCCTCCAACTCAGTGGCCCCCTAATCCGGTAAAAAAATTGAAAAAAAACGCGAACACCGTTTTGGCCCGGGCCCCCCGCCGTGAACACCGGGGTTCCTGTATTTATTTATCCTCTTTTTTTTAAAAAATGTATTACCTATAACTAAACCCCTTTCTATACAAAGTTCAATCAAAGGCTCCCTTACTTTAAACCCGGCACCCCCAAAATTACCTACCCCCCTCTTCTGTTTTTACTTTGTTTAGGGCCCCCACCCAAATTCTTTTTGGGTTAAAAATTCCCATACATTTAACATTTCCCAAAAACTCTCTCCCCTCTACACCCCCCTTCTCCCTGCCACGCTTATTATGACCCCTTTTCCAACCCTTATTTTTTAAACCCTTCTTTGAAATTTAAAATTTATTTCCCTCTTCTCCTTCCTCTGTCCCTTTAACCTTTTACCCCTTCCTTAGCTCTAACTCTCTCAGTCTCCTGACTTAAACCCCTTTTTTCTCCCCACTGAAACTTACCCCCTTTAGCTTTGTTTGCAGGGCCCGGACATCCAACTTCTTTTTATCAGCAATCATCTCTTTCTTATCATCCTTTTTTCCCTACATTCAAACAACCCTTTTTAAAATTTTTTCTTTTTTTTTTAGTAAATGTGTACAGGAGAAGGGGTTACTACCCCTTGCTCCGCCATTTTAGTCGCCTCATACGACTAAAATAAAAAAAAATATTTTTTTTGAATATTTTGGAGCGAAATTTTATCGCCCATACATAAAAATTTGATTTTTTTTTTTTTTTTTAAAATTTTGCGACCCTGAGAATGGTTTGGTGAGG
>WNWK01050481.1:0-12821 GCA_009830355.1 Cherax destructor | reverse complement strand
ATGCTCACTTCCCCCAAAATTTGGTAAACTGGCTCAGGCCTCCTTCTACCATGGTGGGCGTTGTTGGATGTCGGATACTAGCCACCCCAACTATGAGGCTGGGCAGAGGGCCACCAAGTTTGACGGGGTTGAGCCAGACATGACGCGAAAGGAGGGTCCATCCCTGTCACTTTTGGGGCTGCAGGTAAAAAATTTGTTAGTTTGTGGGGTTTTTGCAGGTGACTGAACTGGGGGGCAGTGCTCCAGCTTGGAATGCAGATCCAAATCATAGTAAATTCCAAGCAGGCAGAAGAGCCACCATGAGTATATGGGGGTTTGTGATCTCACCAGAGAAGGCGGCCAATCCCCATCACAATTACACTGCAGGTGAGTAATAGTCCTACCATTATTGAAAGTGTTAACTTTTTTCATAGAATCTTAACTATTCCCTGTGAAAGGCTAATTGCATTTTCCTGTGTCCTTACTTTATGTATCCACTTTTAACGGTTCATTTATCACTCTTGTTCAACGCTGGTTGGCCTTTTTAATTTAATAATGGTGAAATTTTTTTTTTTTTTTTGGGGTCACCTGCCTCGGTGGGAGATGGACGATGTGTTGGAAAAAAAGTATCTTGTACTATTTTTGTGTTACAATGGCGAAGAGGAGTTGTAAGTGCCAAGTTACAAAGTATGACCTAAGCCAGACAAGAGAGTAGCTATAAGATAGTGTCTCACTTGTGTTGAATATGGTGCAACATCACAGGAAGAATGCCTGCTGTAGTCCAAGCCCTTACACACAAACCTCTTTACCCCTCCCTCCATCCTTTCCTAGGATAACCTTACCCCTCCTCCCTCCACTACAGATTTATACACCCTCCAAGTCATACAATTTTGCTCCATCCTCTCTAAATCACCAAACCACCAACAATTCCTCAACCATGCTCACTTCCTCCATAATTGGTAAACTGGTCTTCAGGCCTCCTTCTACCATGGTGGGCGTTGTTGGATGTCGGATACTAGCCACCCCAACTATGAGGCTGGGCAGAGGGCCACCAAGTTGGTGTACGGTGTTGAGCCAGACATGACGCGAGAAGGAGGGTCCATCCCTGTCACTTTGGTGCTGCAGGTAAAAACTTTGTTAGTTTGTGGGTTATTGCAGGTGACTGAACTGGAGGGCAGTGCTCCAGCTTGGAATGCAGATCCAAATCATAGTAACTTCCAAGCAGGCAGAAGAGCCACCATGTTAGTATATGGGGTTCAGCCTGATCTCACCAGAGAAGGCGGCTCAATCCCCATCACAATTACACTGCAGGTGAGTAATAGTCCTACCATTATTGAAAGTGTTAACTTTTGTCATAGAATCTTAACTATTCCATGTGAAAGGCTAATTGCATTTTCCTGTGTCCTTACTTTATGTATCCACTTGTAATTCGGTTCATTTATCACTCTTGTTCAACGCTGTGTTGGCCTTTTGAATTTAATTTTGAAGGTGCAGTTATCATGAAGTGTTGTGGTAGAAAATATCCTCGAAATTAGTACTTTGAGCAGGGCTAGTAAACTTATAGCATGAGACAGCATTTTTTTGGCATGTGGCTTTCACTGCTATTGCAAATTTTTATCTGTAATATACCTCAGTAACTACCTCCCAAGATAGGGAGGTCCAAAAAAAATTGATCACCATCAGTCATTCACTGTCTTGCCAGAAGTATGCTAATATCATAATTGAAATGACCCTTTGAATACAACATTTGACCTCTCTGAAGTGCATGCATTGCCCTTCCCACCTCCAGGACGCTAAGCTGGCTGACCCGTTTTCCCTGAGTCCCTTTGTAAATGTCATCTTGCTAACACTCCAACTGCACGCCCATTAAAAACATAGTACAGTGGACCCCCGGAGTTCGTGATATTTTTTCAGAAAAATATTGGTTCGGTGTTTGTGGATCCACTTTGAGTTCGTGATTCGTCCCGGACGCGTACGCGTGGCCTGAGCGGGCCCGACACTCCATTGAGAGTCAGTGTGCCATTGTTTACCAGCACCCACGCATTCCCATACATTCATACCATACATTGTGTCATTCCATTGTTTTTAGTGCTTGCAACTGCTAAATAAGCCACCATGGGCCCCAAGAAAGCTCCTAGTGCCAGCCCTTTACCAAAGGGCTGGCACTAGGAAGAATGTCTTCTTAAGAGATTCAGTGATTCTACGATATGTTATGATACTAAAACAGCAGGAGTTGATAAAGGCTATAGTGCCTGCCAGCAATAAAGTGTAGCATTAACAGTGTAGCAAGTAAGTTAAGCCATTAATCTATAGAAAAATGACGACACGAAACTTAACTCCTCCAATTTTGTTGGAGTTATATAGTTCGACTGACAACACCGCCGTGTCTGGCGGCCATCACTATTTCAGGCGTATCTTTCAGTGCCCCTTATACACCAAACAACACGAACACCAGTCCTCACATTTGTAATGACATTTTATTCATTCTAGAGTATGTCATGTTTCTATGTTATTAATATTGTTTATTATGTCATATTAGATAAATTGTGATAGATAAATAAGCCATAGAGTTTATATTAGTGTCATTTTGAAGGACTATCTTCTCCTGTCCACAAACACACCCCTGTCGCCAGCACAATTCCAAACATTCACCAGAAACAGAACACTCTGGAACACTTTTTTGAGCAACAGGGGTCCAGTGATTCTCAAGCTGGTCCTAGTGACATTAAAAGAAAAAGAAAGGAAGTAACCCTGGAAAAGAACTTGGTACCTGAAGTGTTAATGGAAGGGTATTCCCCTTCCAAACACTAGCAACTACTCCTTCCACTCCCCCTCCTTCCACACATCAACAAGTCTTCAATAAAGGTAAGTGTCAAGTTATTACTGTTTTATGTACTTTGTATCTCATTCTTTTCTGTGTAATTTAATGTGGAAACAATATTTTAATACTTTTGGGTGTCTGAAACGGATTAATTGAATTTCCATTATTTCTTATGGGGAAAATAGATTTAGAGTTCGTTATATTCAGTGTTCAAAGCGCCCTCTGGAACAGATTAATCACGAACTCTGGGGGTCCACTGTATACATCAGGCATTAATACACTATAAATGCATTTATAGGTAGTAGGTTGGTAGACAGCAACCACCCAGGGAGGTACTACCATCCTGCCAGGTGACTGTGAAACAGAAACCTGAAACTGTTTTACATGATGGTAGGATTGCTGGTGTCCTTTTTCTGTCTCATAAACATGCAAGATTTCAGGTACGTCTTGCTACTTCTACTTACACTTAGGTCACACTACGCAAACATGTACACGTTTATGTATACACACTCACCTTAGTTTTCTTTGATTTTATCTTAATAGTTCTTGTTCTTATTGCTTTTCCCTTTCATATCCATGGGGAAGTGGAATAAGAATCTTTCCTCCGTAAGCCATGCGTGTTGTAAAAGTCAACTAAAATGCTGGGAACAATGGGCTAGTAACCCCTTTTCCTGTATAGATTTACTAAAAAGAAAAAGAAAAAAACCGTCAAAGTGGGATGTTTGAATGTGCGTGGATGTTGTGCGAATGATAAGAAAGAGATGATTGTAGTTATTATGAATAAAAAGAAGCTGAATTTCCTGGCTTTAAGTGAGACAAAGCTGAAGGGGGTAGGAGAGTTTCAGTGGGGAGAAATAAATGGGATTAGGTCAGGGATTTCAAATAGAGTTAGAGCTAAAGAAGGAGTGGCAATAATGTTGAATAATCAGTTATGGCAGGTAAAGAGGGAATATAAATGTATAAATTCAAGGATTATGTGGAGTAAAATAAAGGTTGGATGTGAAAAGTGGGTTATAGTAAGTGTTTATGCACCTGGAGAAGAGAGAAGTGTAGAGGAGAGAGAGAGATTTTGGGAAATGTTGAGTGAGTGTGTGGGAGTTTTGAACCAAGTGAGAGAGTAATTGTGGTTGGGGATCTTAATGCTAAAGTGGGTAAAAATGTTGTGGAGGGAGTAGTAGGTAAATTTGGGTGCCAGGGTAAATGTAAATGGGGAACCATTAATTGAGCTATGTGTAGAAAGAGGTTTGGTAATAAGTAATACATATTTTATGAAAAAGAGGATAAATAAATATACAAGGTATGATATAGCACGTAAGGAAAGTAGTTTGTTGGATTATGTATTGGTGGATAAAAGGTTGATGAGTAGGCTTCAGGATGTACATGTTTATAGAGGGCAACGGATATATCAGATCATTATTTGGTTGTAGCTACAGTTAGAGTAAAAGGTAGATGGGACAAAAAGAAAATGGCAACAGCAAGTAAGAGAGAGGTAAAAGTGTATAAACTAAGGGAGGAGGAAGTTAGGGTGAGATATAAGGAACTATTGGCAGAAAGGTGGGCTAGTGCAAGTAGGAGTAGTGGGGGGGTTGAAGAGAGTTGGGATAGTTTTAAAAATGCAGTATTAGAATGTGGGGCAGAAGTTTGTGGCTATAGGAGGGTGGGTGCAGGAGGAAAGAGGAGTGAGTGGTGGAATGAAGAAGTAAAGGGTGTGATAAAAGAGAAAAAGGTAGCTTATGAGAGGTTTTTACAAAACAGAAGTGTTAATAGAAGAGCAGAGTATATGGAGAGTAAAAGAAAGGTGAAGAGAGTGGTGAGAGAGTGCAAAAGAAGAGTGGATGAAAGAATGGGAGAGGCTCTGTCAAGAAATTTTGCTGAAAACAAGAAAAATTTTGGAGTGAGATAAACAAGGTAAGAAAGCCTAGGAACGAATGGATTTGTCAGTTAAAAACAGAGTAGGGAGTTAGTAGATGGGGAGCTGGAGGTATTGGGTAGATGGCGGGAATATTTTGAGGAACTTTTAAATGTCGATGAAAAAAGGAGGCGGTAATTTCATGTACTGGCCAGGGAGGTATAACATCGTTTAGGAGTGAAGAAGAGCAGGATGTGAGTGTGGGGGAGGTGCGTGAGGCATTACGTAGAATGAAAGGGGGTAAAGCAGCTGGAATTGACGGAATCATGACAGAAATGTTAAAAGCAGGGGGGGATATAGTGCTGGAGTGGTTGGTATTTTTGTTTAATAAATGTATGAAAGAGGGGAAGGTACCTAGGGATTGGCAGAGAGCATGTATAGTTCCTTTATATAAAGGGAAGGGGGATAAAAGAGTGTAAAAATTATAGGGGAATAAGTTAACTGAGTATACCAGGTAAAGTGTATGGCAGGGTTATTATTGAAAGAATTAGAGGTAAGACAGAGAGTAGGATTGCAGATGAGCAAGGAGGCTTTAGAGTGGGTTGGGGATGTGTAGATAAAGTGTTTACAGTGAAGCATATATGTGAACAGTATTTAGATAAAGGTAGAGAAGTTTTTATTGCATTTATGGATTTAGAAAAGGCATATGATAGAGTGGATAGGGGAGCAATGTGGCAAATGTTGCAAGTGTATGGAATAGGTAGTAAGTTACTGAAGGCTGTAAAGAGTTTTTATGAGGATAGTGAGGCTCAGGTTAGGGTGTGTAGGAGAGAGGGAGATTACTTCCCTGTAAAAGTAGGTCTTAGACAGGGATGTGTAATGTCACCATGGTTGTTTAATATATTTATAGATGGGGTTGTAAAAGAAGTAAATGCTAGGGTGTTGGGGAGAGGGGTGGGATTAAATTATGGAGAATTAAATGCAGAATGGGAGTTGACAGTTACTTTTTGCTGATAATACTGTGCTTATGGGAGATTCTAAAGAAAAGTTGCAAAGGTTAGTGGACGAGTTTGGGAGAGTGTGTAAAGGTAGAAAGTTAAAAGTGAACATAGATAAGAGTAAGGTGATGAGGGTATCAAACGATTTAAATAAAGAAAAATTGGATATCACATTGGAGAGAGGGATTATGGAAGAAGTAAATGTTTTCAGATATTTGGGAGTTGTGTCAGCGGATGGGTTTATGAAGGATGAGGTTAACCATAGAATTGATGAAGGAAAAAAGGCGAGTGGTGCATTGAGGTATCTGTGGAGACAAAAAACGTTATCCATGGAGGCAAAGAAGGGAATGTACGAAAGTATAGTGGTACCAACACTCTTATATGGGTGTGAAGCATGGGTTGCAAATGCTGCAGCAGGAGGAGGCTGGAGGCAGTGGAGATGTCCTGTCTAAGGGCAATGTGTGGTGTAAATATTATGCAGAAAATTCGAATGTGGAAATTAGGATAAGGTGTGGAGTTACTAAAAGTATTTGTCAGAGGGCTGAAGAGGGGTTGTTGAGGTGGTTTGGTCATTTAGAGAGAATGGATCAAAGTAGAATGACTTGGAGAGCGTATAAATCTGTGGGGAAGGAAGGCGGGGTAGGGGTCGTCAAGAAAAGGTTGGAGGGAAGGGTAAAGGAGGTTTTGTGGGCGAGGGCTTGGACTTCCAGCAAGCATGTGTGAGCGTGTTAGATAGGAGTGAATGGAGACGAATGGTTTTGGGACATGACGATCTGTTGGAGTGTGAGCAGGGTAACATTTTGTGAAGGGATTCAGGGGAAAACCCGTTAATTGATTTAGTTGGACTTGAGCCCTGGAAATGGGAAGTACAATGCCTGCACTTTAAAGGAGGGGTCTGAGATAGTGACAGCTGGGAGGGACTTTTCTCAGCTGTCGTATCTGAGCTCCTCTGCAAAGACAGTGATTATGTATGAGTGTGGTGAAAGTGTTGAATGATGATGAAAGTATTTTCTTTTTGGGGATTTTCTTTCTTTTTGGGTCACCCTGCCTCGGTGGGAGACGGCCGACTTGTTGAAAAAAAAAAAAAAATGCATTTTAAGTTTCTTCAGTAGCTGATTGCAACTAGACCACATTACTACATTGGAATGCTAGCAGAGTAATAAACCGAACTGTTCACTGCATTGATTAACTTGAGAATTTTTGGTAGTGTCCTACTTAATAAGTTCACAATTTTGACAATGATCATTTCAGAAGACATTGAAGAAATAGGAAATCTGAGAAGTTGAATGGAATTTTACAAAATATTTGGTAGGTGCTAATTACATTGATTAATATGGATTTGTCATTTCTGTACTATCCAAAGTGTAAAAGAAACAAACATAATTGTGCACTGTTCTTTTTCAAGATTGATACACAAGTCACTGGAAATAAGATTTTTAAGGATAAAATTAGATTTCCAGTGTTTGTTGCATTCTTGCCCCACAAGTTAATCATCGCTTCCTGAAGGTAGTATCTTCTGATTCTTGACAGAATTATACACTAATTTCAGCGACTCCCAAAAACTAATGTCGATTTGAAGCTTTGGTACCAAAAGCTACGAAAACTGTAAAAGATCAGTGATCATAAGTACGTACATTTTAAGTCACCAGTGCCACTCTAGTTTAATTTCTGAGAGCATTTTTGATATTGCCTGAGCCTATGCAGAAACTGAAAGAGAGGGTACAGAGACAAAAGGAGGAAAGAGAGATGGACAGGAGAACCCAGACTCAGGAGGAAGCTCTAATACAACCACCTTCAGATGTTCCCCAACCTGGACAACCCCAATGCAACCAAACAATCTAACCCAAAACACACATGCCATACCCAATGATTCCACCCACCTCGTTACAAACTCCACCTTCACACCAACCACCCATAGTTCCCCATCAGATCTCCTACTTTCCCAACCCCAACGTACCCCCCAGACTACAGTTTTAGGAAAGAAGTTGAAGGTTTGGTATACAAATGCAGATGGTATAACAAATAAATGTGAGGAGTGGCATGCAATCTTTCCACCCGGATATCAAATCCTCAGGAAAGATAGAGGGAGCAGAGGGGGAGGAGGAGTTGCACTGCTTATTAAGAACGGGTGGGGATTTGAGGAAGTGGAAGGAATGGATGGAATGGGTGAAAGGGACTACGTAGTAGCAACAATTCAGTCTGAGGGCCATAAGGTGGTAATTGCTGTAATGTACAACCCGCCACAGAACTGCAGGAGGCCAAGAAAAGAATACGACGAGAGCAACAGAGCAATGGTAGACACACTAGCCGAGGTAGCCAGAAGAGCCCACATATAGGAAGAGCAAAGTTACTAGTTATGGGTGATTTCAATCACAAAGAGATTGATTAGGAAAACCTGGAGCCCCATGGGGGTCCTGAATCATGGAGAGCCAAGATGATGGATGTGGTACTGGAAAATCTCATGCATCAACATGTTAGAGACACTACCAGAGAGAGAGGTGGGGATGATCCAGCAAGACTGGACCTAGTATTCACCTTGAGTAGTTCGGACATCGAGGATATCACGTATGAAAGGCCCCTTGAGCTAGTGATCATTTGGTTCTGTGTTTTGATTATATAGTTGAGCTACAAGTGGAGAGGGAGCAGGAATAGGAAGGGGGAAACGAAACTACAAAAGGGGGACTACACAGGCATGAGGAACTTCCTACAAGGCGTTCAGTGGGAGAGAATTGGCAGGAAAACCAGTAAAAGAAATGATGGAACATGTGACAACCAAATGCAAAGAGGCAGAGGAGAGGTTTGTCCCCAAGGGAAACAGAAGTAATGGGAAGACCAGAACGAGTCCTTGGTTCACCCAGAGGTGTAGGGAGGCAAAAACTAAGTGTAATAGAGAATGGAAAAAGTACAGAAGACAAAGGACCCAGGAAAATAGAGATTAGCCGAAGAGCCAGAAACGAATATGCACAGGTAAGAAGGGAGGCTCAGCGACAATATGAAAATAATAGCATCAAAAGTCAAATCTGACCCGAAGCTGTTGTATAGCCACATCAGGAGGAAAACAACAGTCAAGGACCATGTAATCAGGCTGAGAAAGGAAGGTGGGGAGTTCACAAGAAACGACCAAGAGGTATGCGAGGAGCTCAACATGAGATTTAAAGAAGTATTTACACAGGAGACAGGAAGGACTCCAGGAATTCAGAATAGGGAGGTATACCAACAAGTGCTGGATGAAATACACACAACCGAGGAGGAGGTGAAGAAGCTGCTATGTGAACTCGATACCTCAAAAGCGGTGGGACCGGACAACATTTCTCTGTGGGTCCTTAGAGAGGGAGCAGAGATGTTGTGTGTGCCACTAACACAAATCTTCAACACATCCATTGAACGGCAACTACCTGAGGCGTGGAAGATGGCAAATGTAGTCCCAATTTTTAATAAAGGAGAGAGACACGAGGCATTAAACTACAGACCTGTGTCACTGACGTGTATAGTATGCAAAGTCATGGAGAAGATCATCAGGAGGAGAGTGGTGGAGCACCTAGAAAGACAAAAGCTTATAAACGACAACCAGCACGGTTTCAGGGAAGGAAAATCCTGTCACAAACCTACTGGAGTTTTATGACAAGGTAACAGAAGTAAGACGAGAGAGAGGGGTGGATAGACTGCATTTTTTTGGACTGCAAGAAGGCGTTCGACACAGTTCCTCACAAGAGGTTAATGCAAAAGCTAGAGGATCAGGCACACGTAACAGGAAAAGCACTGCAATGGATCAGAGAATATCTGACAGGAGGCAACAACGAGTCATGGTACGTGACGAGATGTCAGAGTGGGCACCTGTGACGAGTGGAGTTCCACAAGGGTCAGTCCTAGGACCTGTACTGTTTTTGGTATATGTGAATGACATAACGGAAGGGATAGACTCAGAAGTGTCCCTGTTTGCAGATGATGTGAAGTTAATGAGAAGAATCAAATCAGTCGAGGATCAGGCAGGACTACAAAGAGACCTGGACAGGCTACAAGCCTGGTCCAGTAACTGGCTCCTTGAATTTAACCCTGCCAAATGTAAAGTCATGAAAATCGAGGAAGGGCAAAGAAGACCGCAGACAGAGTATAGTCTAGGTGGCCAAAGACTGCAAACCTCGCTCAAAGAAAAAGATCTTGGGGTGAGTATAATACGAGCACATCTCCTGAGGCACACATCAATCAGATAACTGCTGCAGCATACAGGCGGCTGGCAAACCTAAGAATAGCGCCCAATACCTCACTAAGGAATCATTCAAGACTCTGTACACCATATACGTCAGGCCCATACTGGAGTATGCAGCACGAGTCTGGAACCCACACCTGGTCAAGCACGTCAAGAAATTAGAGAAAGTGCAAAGGTTTTGTAACAAGACTAGTCCCAGAGCTAAGGGATTGTCCTACGAAGAAAGGTTAAGGGAAATCGCCTGACGACACTAGAGGACAGGAGGGTTGGGGAGACATGATAACGACATATAAAATACTGCGAGAATAGATAAGGTGGACAGACAAGATGTTCCAGAGAGGGACACAGAAACAAGGGGTCACAATTGGAAGTTGAAGACTCCTATGAGTCAAAGGGATGTTAGGAAGTATTTCTTCAGTCATAGAGTTGTCAGGAAGTGGAATAGCTTAGAAAGCGACATAGTGGAGGCAGGAACCATACATAGTTTTAAGACTAGGTTTGATAAAGCTCATGGAGCAGGGAGAGAGAGAGAGGACCTAGTAGCAATCAGTGAAGAGGCGGGGCCAGGAGCTATGACTCGACCCCTACAACCACAAATAGGTGAGTACATGCACTCTGACTTTGCTGACAGTACCACCTTTGATGCAGACTGACTTTTTAACAAACAATCTTATTGCATCAACTTTGATTTTAATTTTCCTTTTCACTCTCCTTTACCTTCATTTACCCTCCTCACCTTTGCATATCCATACCTGCAAAACTCAACAAAATGAGAAATAAGCTAAAGTACTGCTCAGCATCAATCTTGTGTGCATCCAAGTTGGAAATTTTATGACCAGTTCAGTATATTTAGGAAGTTGCTGAAGAATAATTCAAAATTACTTTTTTCACCTATAAATACAGATAAACATACCTGCTGATATGAATTACTGTGAATGATCTCTTAGGAAGTGACTGGCAAAAATGTAATTCTGCTGCCAATGGGAGCCTGTGATGATGGGGCGCACTCCCAGAATGAGAAGATCAACATCCATAACTACATTGAGGGAGTAAGTATTAATGTTTACTTAACCCTTGATTTTTTTTTTTTTTTTTTTTTTTTTATATATATATTTTGTTTGTGGCCTTAGCATACCACGTTTAAAATTTCATGAAAAATTGTGCGCGGGGACTACCATTCATGCCCATGCCAGTTGTATTGTATATTATGAAATAGTAATTTGGATTGATATTAATTGATTGTAGGCACTTTCCCATGGTAATTGTCCTAAACTTTTAATTTCATTATTAAATTGTAACTTTTGTTACAAGGTCATTTATAAAGCTATATTTACTTTATAAATTTACCATGCTGAGTAATGTATTACATACATTATGAATTAGTGTAAAAAGTTTCACCTATATTTCATAAACAACTAAGACTGTCTAGATTGAGGTTTTATTAGTCACTTAAGTATCCAGGTATTCATTCTAAAACTGCTGGAAACTTACTGGTATATGGTACTGTACTACATACTGAAGGTGGTATGCCACAGGTTCAATTTCTGTAGCTACAAATGGGTAATTGGAAATTGGTAGTAACAACTTTTTTCTCAAGAGATTGTTTATGGTCTAATTTTACTCATACTGGGAGTTGTTGTAGCATCAGTTAACAAAAACCTTTTTGCTTGTCTGTATTTAATTGAGGGACATTGCTAATATATAATAATGAGCAGTAGTCTTTTAGACCAAAGTGGATTTTATTAAACACTTTATGGAAATGGGGGTATGTGCTGGAGGACTGCTGGATAATTTGTTTGTACATGTATGTATTTAATGACGATGAAGAGAAATGTGACCTTTAAAAGTATGGGAGGTTAAGAGACTTGAATATTAATGGATAGGTGAGATTAAATAAAATCCAGAAGAGGGCAAAAATTATGCCTGTTAACTTTCTATTAATTAAATAGCAATAATAAAAATTGACTGCATTTCAACTATCTAAATTTTAATTTTAAATAAATTTCAGACAAAGCTTTTGGCTGCTTATTTGAATGAGGCAGCCCATGTTTGAGACATCTCCAGTTTTCCAAAACTTCCATTCTTCCACACCAGTCTTAACCAGAAGCTTTATGCAAACTAAGAAGATTTCGAGCTATTTTAATGCAGTTCTGTACATTGTTTTTGCATGATTGATACTGATAAATAGTCTGTACAAGCTGTATTATATTGCTTTTATCAATTCCTGAAAAGTAATGGTACAAAGTCTGTGATTTCATTGTAATTTTTTAATGCAGCTTATGGCTTTTTTGTTTTTTATTCAATCATTGCTTTGTCGGTAAAATTGTATGGCCTTTAAACTCAGGACAGTTCTCTATATTAAATGTTGTAATTGGCTGTGATGATCTTTATATGGTTCTTAGTTGGTACTGAGGTGAAGGATGTAGACAAGTCTTCAACCTATTTTCAATACCATCTGTCTTGTGTAGTTTTCATAATATAGTATATGGTAGTTTTCTTTTTTTTCTTTTTTTTCATTGACACCAATGAAGTGTTTTTCCAAGTTTTAGCATTTAAATTGGGCTCTAATTTAGTCATAAAATTTGCCAGAAAAAAAAAAAAAAAAAACCAGTGAGCTCACCATTCCCAAACTAAAGCATTAGTATTTACAATGCTGAATGGGAGCATTAATTACTTTGTATTTACTTTTAAAAATAATTGCCTTCAGGGTTTTATTTAATGCAAACTTGCTTGGTGATTTAGACATGTACTTTTACAGGGCCTTGCTGAATAAGACCTTTACTGATATATAAACTGTATTAAAACATTCCCCACGGAGGGCAAGAGAACTGAGCAATGGTGACTATTTTTTTTTTTTTTTTTTTTTTTTTTTTTTTTAGGGGGCTGTTGATTATTTGTATCAATGGAAGGAGGGTTGAAAGTGGAAGATGGATTGGGAAAAAAGAGGGAAAAAACAGAGCCGTAATT
>WNWK01050480.1:0-12822 GCA_009830355.1 Cherax destructor | reverse complement strand
GTGCTGACACCCTGGAAATGAGTGCTGACATCCGGGAAATGATGCTGACACTTTTTTCTGAAATGAGTGCTGACATTTGGAAATGAGTGCTGACACTCTGGAAATGAGTGCTGACACTGCAACTGAGTACTGACACTCTGCAACTGAGTGCTGAACTCTGCAACTGAGTGGGACACTCTGCAACTGAGTGCTGACACTCTGCAACGAGTGCTGACACCTGAAACGAGTGCTGACACTCTGCAACTGAGGGGGACACCTGCAACTGAGTGCTGACACTTGAAACGAGTGCTGACACTCTGAAACGAGGCGACATTCTGAAACTGAGTGCTGACACTCTGCAACTGAGTGCTGACACTCTGAAACGAGTGCTGACATCTGCAACTGAGTGCTGACACCTGCAACTGAGTGCGGGCACTCTGCAACTGGGCTGACACCGAACTGAGTACGACATTTGCAACGGTTGACAATAAAATTCTAACAACGACAAAATGTTCATATCTATTTTGCCAAAAAGCATTATTTCGTAAAGATTCTACGGGAAGGACCACGTGATAATAAAGGTTCTTTTTCCCAAACTTAAATATGTCCCATTTTCCAAGCGCTCTGTGACCCTTTCTATTTTAACACTTTTCAAAATAATAATTATAATTTCACAAATTTTTGGGATAATTTTTCTGAATAATGTTGAATTTTTCATATAATCAAAAAAAATAGGTCAATAAAAAAATATATGTAATATGTCTCAGGAAAAAAAAAAAGAAAAAGGGAGACCGCCAGAGTCGACCAATCCCCCGCTTTAAGACTGACCAGTGCCCTCAGAGCCATTGTCGCAGTCAGTTTTCTGCTACGTAAGTCAGTGGGGCACTGGCACTAAGGTGATCTGTTTTAAGTGTATGTTGCTAGTTACCGAAAAAGCTGTACAAGAAGGGTTGAGGTGAGTTAACTAAGTCAGGGCAGGATTTTTGTTACCAGTACATTTATAAGCCATTTGTTCGGGGTTTCTTGTAAGATAGATAACAAAATAACCAGAGCTAAGGTCTAACCCGTTGTGGGACAACAAATGTAATATTAATTTTAAAACGAGTTATCTTTTCTTTTGACGGTAAAAAAAATAAATTAAAATCTTGAAAAAATTTAAATTTTGGAGGGATCAGTCAAGACTGGACAGTTTATTTCATGTTGTAACGTGTATCTTTTTAGAGCAAAACTTTTTTTACGTGAAATGTTCATCTTTGATAACGAGCGAAGATGATAACAAAACACAGTTAAATTTATTGGGGTGAAGATAGGAGGGTAAACTCACAAGGGAGGGGTTTTTTAAAAAAAACATTAAATTTGGGGTGACAAAAATTTAGAGAAGTGGTTGTCCAACATGGTTGAGGGGGACACCCCAAGTGACACGGTGATGTCCCAAAATATACTGAAGAGGTTGTGTCTTGCCAACATAAAAAACCTTCACTGGTTTTTGTTTCATTTTTCTCTGACATGACGAGCTCCCTTTCCCGGGATCATTTTTTTACACATAGAAGTGTTCATCGTATTTTTTAAAAAAAATTTTCAATAAGATAGTCCAAACAAAATGAAAAAAAAATATTTACTGAAAATTTCTTTCAGATTTTTGGGCAGGACCCGTACCCTATATGTCACTAGTAAGGTTTTTTTGGGACTTGGTACCAAAAAAAACAATGCAAATGATTTTTGAGAACGCACTTTCCTGTAAACACTTTTTTTATTCCACAAAAAATAAAGCATGTAACTGTTTGAATGTTAAAAAAAATCTCCCCTTTTACTCCCAAATAAACCCCAAAATATTTGGAATTTTTCCCAAAAGTGCGTTTTTAAAAAGAACAATCATATTTTTACCTTTCCCTGTGAATATAATTTCATTTAATCAAACAGTAAAATCCACAAAGAAAAAATAAGTCAATAACTTACTTGAGATATTCGCCTAAAAGCGCCTGGAACGGCGCCGGCCACCCCCCCGGGGAATTTTTTTTTTTTTCGAGAAAATCACTTGTGTTTAAATTTTTTCCCGTAAAACAAATTTTTTTTTATTTAAATTTCTAAAACACCGTTTTCACCCGGCCAAAAGAATACGTTTTTGGGAAAAGGGAATCATTTTTATACCCATATTGCTATAGAGACCGGCTATATTGGGGCTATTTTTATTCATGCTGGAGCATATAACATGTTTATATGTTATTTATAGTGTTTATTATTTCAATTAGATCAATTGAAATAGATTAACCCAGAATTGATTTTAGCTAATAATGAAATAATATATGGTGTTTCCAGGGGAATTTTTTAAGTCAGCAAATATTCCCAGATCGTTCCTGATTGGCTGGTAGACTACGTATGTCCCCCCACTTTCATATGATGCCAAATCGTAAATTACACCATTGAAGAATAATAACGAAACTTAAAAAAAAAAAAGGGAAAAAAAAATTAAAAAAAAATATAGGGGCTAGGCAGAGGGCTGCGCACTTCGCCTCACCATACATGATATAAATGACTATAACCCTTTTGTAAAAACGTCGTTTTAATTGATTTTTTAATTGTGTAGCCAGAGAGTTAAGCTATTTTTCTATAAGATTAACTAATTTTCATAATTTTTCGTTTTTTTTTTCGCTCGCGCTCAAAGACATGTCTTGCTGCCCCTAAAACGTGTTGCACTTTCCCATTTTCTCCATTATTTTTCACTAACTTCACGGGACCCCTCCATCAATATCTCTGACAGATTGTTATAACCATTCTCTGCAAAATGAGCTGTGATATATGAGACGCACGTGTACTCTGAGATCTGGGGAAATGACATGACACACTGATCTGTTTACACAAAAAACTGTGCCTATTACATTATGTGAAGCAGTGATGCTAGAATCATGCGATGCGTGCCTGTGTTAGTTATAAGCCTCCCAAACCTGACTGTTCTGCATGTGTGTTGTGTATGTTACTGTACTCTTCTTGTGTATTATTCTACTGTTCATGTGTGTTACTGTACTGTTTTATGTGTTAGTAATCTGTTTTTGCATGTTACTGTATTTTCATCACTAAGTACATAGTTAAAAAGTGTCCACATCACAAGTGTCATACAGCTTCTAAACATACCAAAGTATAATACAATGTCCCTAGATTTAGCAAAACTGTACCCCATGTGTTTTTACTTACAACAAGTGTGTCAAATGCCCCCGCTTTTCCAACAAAAAAATATGTCTCTACCAGCCGCCTTACCCAAGCCCCTTTTTTTACCCCCCCTTGATCGTCTCTACCAGCCGCCTTGATCGCCCACCAGCCGCCTTGATCGTCTCTACCAGCCGCCTTGATCGTCTCTACCAGCCCCCTTTGATCGTCCTACCAGCCGCCTTGATCGTCTCTACCAGCCGCCTTGATCGTCTCTACCAGCCGCCTTGATCGTCTCTACCAGCCGCCTTGATGTTTACAGCCGCCGATGCCCCTACAGCCGCCTGACGCTCACCAGCCGCCTTGATCGTCTCTACCAGCCGCCTTGATCTCTTCCAGCCGCCTTGATCGTCTCTACCAGCCGCCTTGATCGTCTCTACCAGCCGCCTTGATCGTCTCTACCAGCCGCCTTGATCGTCTCTACCAGCCCCCTTGATCGTTCTACCAGCCGCCTTGATCGTCTCTACCAGCCGCCTTGATCGTCTCTACCAGCCGCCTTGATCGTCTCTACCAGCCGCCTTGATCGTCTCACACCCGCCTGATCCTCCCCGCCCCCTTTGATCGTCTCTACCAGCCGCCTTGATGTCTTACCAGCCGCCTTGATCGTCTCTAACCGCCTTGATCGTTCTTGGGGCCCCAAATGATCGGTTTGAGGTGATTTTCCCAGGCCACGCTCAGGTTGGGGTGATGCAGAAAACCAGGGGATATTAGGGGAGGAAAGGGGAGGTGAGGGGGCCACAGCAGTGGCGGGGAGGGGGAGGGCGGGAAAACAGCAGTGGCAGGTGAGTGGGGGGCCGGGAAACAGCAGGGCAGGTGGTGGGGGCGGCCAAAAAGCAGGGCGGGGAGGGTGGGGGGCCGGGGCAACAGGGGGGGAGGGGGGGGCCCAGGAAAAGGGGCAGGTGGGGGAGGCCGGGGGCGCCAGCAGGGCAGGTGAGGGGGCCACGAAAGGCGGGGAGTGGTGAGGCGCAGGACACAGGCAGGAGGGGGGCCAGGCCCCCCAGAGGCAGGTGAGTGGTGGGGGGCCGCAAAGGGAAAGGGGCGGGTGGGGGAGGTGCAGGACCCAGGGCGGGGGAGTGGTGAGGGGCGCACAGCAGTGGTAGGTGAGGGCCGGGGAAAAAGGGGCAGCACAGGGGGCGGGGAGGACCGCAGGAAACACAGCAGGGGCAGGGGGGGCGCGGCAACACAGCAGTGCAGATGGGACTCGCAACAAAACTCGGGGAAAAACAAAAATAACACACACAGATAAAAGACGACGTTTCGGTCCGACTTTTACCATTAATGATCCAAGTCGAACCGAAACGTCGTCATAAGTTTCTTTCTCCTATGTAGGCTGTTTGTGCATTATACCCTGCAAGTTGGATTAGCGTGTCCCATCTGCACTGCTGTGGTGCTTGCGACCCTCGCCACTCACCTGCCACTGCTGTGTTGCCTGCGGCCCTCGCCACTCACCTGCCACTGCTGTGTTGCCTGCGACCCTCGCCACTCACCTGCCACTGCTGTGTTGCCTGCGGCCCTCGCCACTCACCTGCCACTGCTGTGTTGCCTGCGGCCCTCGCCACTCACCTGCCACTGCTGTGTTGCCTGCGGCCCTCGCCACTCACCTGCCACTGCTGTGTTGCCTGCGGCCCTCGCCACCACCTGCCACTGCTTTTTCCTGCGGCCCTCGCCACTCACCGCCACTGCTGTGTTGCCTGCGGCCCTCGCCACCACCGCCACTGCTTTTTGCCTGCGGCCCGCCACTCACCTGCCACTGCTGTGGCTTGGGCCCCGCCACCACCTGCCACTGCTGTGTTGCCTGCGGCCCTCGCCACCACCTGCCACTGCTGTGTTGCCTGGGCCCTCGCCACTCACCGCCACTGCTGTGGGTTGCCTGGGGCCCCGCCACCACCTGCCACTGCTGTGTTGCTTTCGCCCCCGCCACTCACCTGCCACTGCTGTGTTGCTTTCGGCCCCACCACTCACCTGCCACTGCTGTCACTACTCTTTTGGATGACCCCATGGGAGACATATTATTGGCAGAAATTTTCACCAAAAGGAGTGTATTCTAATGAATATACGACGAAAACTTACAAAAACCCCTACTTTTCGCATTAAAGACCCTTTACCGGTGATGCAGGTTACATGCAGCCTTTATTCCCTTTACATAGGCTTACAAAAAAACATGAGTACTACACTAAACTGCTACAGAACCACTGCTTTGTGAGGTTGTTTGTGTTGGATTTACTGTTGCTTTGATCTGATATAAAAAAAAGAAAGAACAAAGTGATGAGTGGTAGATGAAAATAAGATCAAGATTAAAAATTATATATATAATTATATATATATATATATATATATATATATATATATATATATATATATTAGGAGGAGGTGGGGATTACCCAAAAATATTATCCAGAGGGCTGAGGAGGTTGTTGAGGTGGTTCGACATGTAGAGAGAATGGAACGGGCAGAAGGACTTGAGAGTGTATAAATCTGTAGTGGAGGGAAGGCGGGGTAGGGGTCGGCCTAGGAAAGGTTGGAGGAGGGGGAAAGGAAGTTTTGGGGAGGGGCTTGGGCTTTCCCGCAAGCGGGGTGAGCGTATTTGATAGGAGTGAATGGAGACAAATGGTTTTTTAAAACTTGACGGGTGTTGGAGGGAGCAAAGTAACATTTTGAAGGGGTTCAGGGAAACCGGCAGGCCGGACTTTAGTCCTGGAGATGGGGAAATAATTTGCACCCTTAAGGGGGGGTGTTAATGTTTCAGTTTTATAACTGTAGTGTAAAGACCCTCTGGCAAGAAGGGTGGGGTGAATGATGATGGCTTTTCCCACCCCGCCTTGGGGAAAGGCCGATGTGTTTAAAAAAAATAAAAAAAAATATATATGAATATATATAGTTGCATTTATTTATACTATAGATTATTAAATACTTTCCCAAATGAAACGAACTCATGTTACCGAAAGAATGGTCAAAATTCTCTTCACAATCTTACCTTTAAATGTCTTAAACAAACGTCATCGGGTGCCAGGTGGAACTCCTTAACTGCAATAGAACACTTAATTCCACCTTCACACATTAGTTTTCAAATGCTATATTTTAGCCATTAAACGTTAAAAAAATCCGATTCGTAGTTTTCGTCTTAACTTTCCCCCATGCACTGGTGGAAGGTCAAGGGGCCCCACTGACTGTAACATGTCAACGTAGACTGAGCCGTCATGTGCCCCCGCACCCTGACTCCCGTGACAAGTCACCTACAATTGGGTAGTTAGCTACTCTTTTCTATTATTACATTCCCGGGGGGAGCGCTAAATCTGTAGAGGCCATAAGCACCTTGAAATGGGGGAAACATCATTCTTATCCAAGGAAAGGGGGGAAAATCCAGTTCCTTGGGTTAAGACCCCCCCGCCAGAAGCAAGTCACATTCCTTGAGGGAGCTGAGTTATACTTGGGAAAGGTATCATGATTCGTGATATATAACATGACAGCGTAATTTGCAGTTGCATGAAAGTACATATTTTATATATGTACACTTTTGTTTCTCTCTTGGGCTTCCAGCAAGCATTTTGAGCGTATTTTATAGGAGGAATCCCAAAGGTTTTTTAAAACTTGACGTGCTGTTGGGGTGTAAGCAAGGTAACATTTATGAAGGGATTCAGGGGGAAAACTGGGGGGACTTGACCTGGGAGGTGTACAGTGTCTGCAGTTTTTTAGCTGTAGTGGCAGCCTCTGGCAAGACAGTGATGGAGTGAATGATGAGAAAGTGTTTCTTTTGGGGCCCCCCGGCCTTTGGGGGAAACGGCCGGATGTGTTAATAAAAAAAAGTAGACTGAGATTTGTTCATCACTTGGTTTATTGTGTTTTATCTCAGTATTTGCATTTTCTTCAGTATGTACGTGTGTTGCTCAGATATTTGTGTTTTCTTTTAATTTGATTTTTCACCAAATGTTAGGTTTCACCTGTATATGTGTGTTTTTACTAATTTGGGATTTTCTTGATATGTGTTTCTCAGTGTGTTTTTTCCCGAAATTTTGTTTTTTTAAGTAAAATGTTTTCAAAATTTGTGTTGCAGTATTTGTATTTCCCCAGTATAAAAGTGTTTCCCAGTATATGAGTGTTTTTTTAGTATATGTGTGTTTTCTCAGTATATGAGTGTTTTTCAGTATATTTGTGTTTCTCTCAGTATATGTGTTTTTCAGTATATGAGTGTTTCCTCAGTATGTGAGTGTTTCTCCAGTATATGAGTGTTTTCCCTTTTTTTTAGTATATGAGTGTTTCCCAGTATATGAGTGTTTCTCTCAGTATATGAGTGTTTCTCCCCGTATATGAGTGTTTCTCCAGTATATGAGTGTTTTCCCAGTATATGAGTGTTTTCCCAGATATGAGTGTTTTCAGTATATTAGTGTTTCTCTCAGTATATGAGTGTTTCTCTCAGTATATGAGGTTTCTCTCAAAATGAGTGTTTTCTCAGTATATTATGTTTTTCGTATATGAGTGTTTCCCGATATTAGTGTTTCTCTCAGTTATTAGTGTTTTTATCAGTATATGAGTGTTTCCTCAGTATATGAGTGTTTCTCTCAAAATAAGTGTTTCTCTCAGTATATGAGTGTTTCTCTCAGAAGAGTGTTTTCCAGTATGTGTGTTAATTCATTCATCAAACGTTGGGAAAAACGAAGCAGCGTTCATAAACTGGAAATGTTAGACATTCCATCCTGAACGGTGAAGACAGATGTTTCCTGAGTTCACCCGTAAGCGGGGTTTTGATAACATCCCCGCAAGAGATCTAAACGGCTGACCTACTGACCCTGAGACACGATCAATAAGGTCGTTTGCGGTAAGGGATATCCATCAGGTGTGGTGGTTAACCCAGATGATCTGTGCAATCCCAAAAATACCGTCTGGTTTAAATACTAAAATACAAGAAGAGCCCACGGACTTTTGTTTCTTCAATTTGTCCATGAGATAACAAACAGTCAACTTATTTTCTGAGAACATTATGCTTTTTTGGCCCCATTCTACAGGGGGATTGCTTAATTGGAGGCACCTTGTACATAAACCGTGAACACCCAAAGTACAGGGTTTTGAACATTGCTAAACAAACAAGAGATTCCAAAATCAAATGTTTAATATTAGCAGCCTTATCCAGATCCAGGTTACTAAGGAAATGGTCCAACGATTGTAGTGTCACAGAATTTTCTAAGCGCACCTCGATGTCCCAGAGACGTCAGGCAGGGAGGCGTGTTCTTCCTTTGTCTTAGGGAAATACAGATGAGTTTGGGAAGGGACAGGGCCTTTAGTTGGTTGACATGGTACACATGATCTGACTTTCTTTCCCCAGAGTAGATTTTAAAAAATTTACAAATTAGTTTTTTCACTATTTCCAGGGGGTTATCGTACCAGGAGAAATTACCATTTTCCCGATTTAAATGAAGAGACCGTATGTGGTCATACCGTTTCTTCATTTTAGCCTGGGGTGTAACTAAGTTTCTTGGGTGCCAGCCTCTAGAAGCCTTCAAATGCTTCGTTAACAATGAGATGTGCTCAAGATGGGCATGATTTTTATCTAGACGTCCCCCCAATACAGCGAGGACCACGTACCTGGTGTCCGAAAATCAACTCAAACGGGCTTTCCTGTTCACTTTCCCTGATAGCGAACAGAAGAAAAGGTATACCTTCATCCTAGTCTCTGGAGAAGGGTTCACAATATACCCTCATCTTGGAGTCTGATGGAATCTTTCTAGAGCACCTTGTGAATGTGGATGATAACTGGTGGAGAGTACGGACATTATTCCTAGATTAGATACTGCCTCACGAAAGATCTAAAAGGTGAAGTTGGATCCTTGATCCGACTGGATCTCAAGTGCTAATCCAACGTGGGAAAATCATTAATGCTCTCACAATTGCCCGCGCATTAATTTTCCTCATAGGAATAGTCTCAGGATAGCGAGTCTCAGCATCCATGATAGCAAACAAGTATTGGTTCCCTAACTTGGTTTTGGAAAAATACTGACACAACCTATGTATGAGCAGGTGGAAGTGTATAAGCAGGTGGAGGTGTATAAGCAGGTGGAGTGTATAAGCAGGTGGAGGTGTATGAACAGGTGGAAGTGTATGAGAAGGTTGCCCGTCACTTGACAAAGGTGACAACGTCGCACAGGATCAGCGACAGTGTCCTTCATCTTAGGTCAAGTGAAATGTTTCACCAGCTTAAGTAATGTCTTCTTGACACCCAAATGTCCTCCTATGGACCATTGTGAACAAAATCCATAGCTTGTTCCCTAAAGGTTACTGGTACAACTATGACATGTGTCACTGTGTTGAGAACACAACTATGACATGTGTCACTGTGTTGAGAACACAACTATGACATGTGTCACTGTGTTGAGAACACAACTATGACATGTGTCACTGTGTTGAGAACACAACTATGACATGTGTCACTGTGTTGAGAACACAACTATGACATGTGTCACTGTGTTGAGAACACAACTATGACATGTGTCACTGTGTTGAGAACACAACTATGACATGTGTCACTGTGTTGAGAACACAACTATGACATGTGTCACTGTGTTGAGAACACAACTATGACATGTGTCACTGTGTTGAGAACACAACTATGACATGTGTCACTGTGTTGAGAACACAACTATGACATGTGTCACTGTGTTGAGAACTAACTGTCAGTTGACGACTTGCGAGGTCTTCTTTTCCACAAGTACACCATTATTATAACAATATCAATTTTCTAATTCCTCAGCTTCACCCTCAGATACGGCCATATCCCTCATTCTTTCTAGAGACTGATCAACAAACTGGTCCTTTGTACGTGAATGGTATACAATACGGACAAGATAAAAATTAAGACACCTGTGCAACATCTGGGTATCTTTATTGTAGTCTAAATTTTTCTTTAGGTTCGTCTAATGTTTCATTTGTATTTCCAGCTGTGTATGTGGAAGAACATTATGTACTACCACTGTCTGTGAGGCTGGTAGTAAGAGATCTGTATCCCAGTCCTCTAAGTTGTCATGTATCCCAGTCCTCCAAGTTGTCATGTATCTCAGTCCTCTAAGTTGTCATGTATCTCAGTCCTCCAAGTTATCATGCATCCCAGTCTTCCAAGTTATCATGTATCCCAGTCCTCCAAGTTATCATGTATCCCAGTCCTCCAAGTTATCATGTATCCCAGTCCTCCAAGTTATCATGCATCCCAGTCCTCCAAGTTATCATGTATCCCAGTCCTATAAGTTATCATGTATCCCAGTCCACCAAGTTATCATGTATCACAGTCCTAAAAGTTATCATGTATCCCAGTCCTCCAAGTTATCATGTATCCCAGTCCTCCAAGTTATCATGTATCCCAGTCCTAAAAGTTATCATGTATCCCAGTCCTCCAAGTTATCATGTATCCCAGTCCTAAAAGTTATCAAGCATCCCAGTCCTCCAAGTTATCATGTATCCCAGTCCTCCAAGTTATCATGCATCAACGTCCTCCAAGTTATCATGTATCCCAGTCCTTCAAGTTATCATGCATCCCAGTCCTCCAAGTTATCATGCATCCCAGTCCTCCAAGTTATCATGTATCCCAGTCCTATAAGTTATCATGTATCCCAGTCCACCAAGTTATCATGTATCCCAGTCCTCCAAGTTATCATGCATCCCAGTCCTCCAAGTTACTATGTATCCCAGTCCTCAAAGTTTTTCATGTATCCCAGTCCTCCAAGTTATCATGCATCCCAGTCCTCCAAGTTATCATGTATCCCAGTCCTAAAAGTTATCATGTATCCCAGTCCTCCAAGTTATCATATATCCCAGTCCTCCAAGTTATCATGCATCCCAGTCCTCCAAGTTATCATGTATCCCAGTCCTCCAAGTTATCATGTATCCCAGTCCTCCAAGTTATTATGCATCCCAGTCCTCCAAGTTATCATGTATCCCAGTCCTATAAGTTATCATGTATCCCAGTCCACCAAGTTATCATGTATCCTAGTCCTAAAAGTTATCATGTATCCCAGTCCTCCAAGTTGTCATGTATCCCAGTCCTCCAAGTTATCATGTTTCCCAGTCCTAAAAGTTATCATGCATCCCAGTCCTCCAAGTTATCATGGATCCCATTCCTCCAAGTTATCATGCATCCCAGTCCTCCAAGTTATCATGTATCCCAGTCGTCCAAGTTATCATGTATCCCAGTCCTCCAAGTTATCATGCATCCCAGTCCTCCAAGTTATCATGTATCAGAGTCCTATAAGTTATCATGTATCCCAGTCCACCAATTAATCATGTATCCCAGTCCTCAAAGTTATCATGTATCCCAGTCCTCCAAGTTATCATGCATCTCAGTCCTCCAAGTTATCATGTATCCCAGTCCTCCAAGTTATCATGCATCCCAGTCCTCCAAGTTATCATGTATCCCAGTCGTCCAAGTTATCATGTATCCCAGTCCTCCAAGTTATCATGCATCCCAGTCCTCCAAGTTATCATGTATCCCAGTCCTATAAGTTATCATGTATCCCAGTCCTCCAATTTATCATGTATCCCAGTCCTATAAGTTATCATGTATCCCAGTCCACCAAGTTATCATGTATCCCAGTCCTAAAAGTTATCATGTATCCCAGTCCTCCAAGTTGTCATGTATCCCAGTCCTCCAAGTTATCATGTTTCCCAGTCCTAAAAGTTATCATGCATCCCAGTCCTCCAAGTTATCATGGATCCCAGTCCTCCACGTTATCATGCATCAAAGTCCTCCAAGTTATCATGTATCCCAGTCCTTCAAGTTATCATGCATCCCAGTCCTCCAAGTTATCATGCATCCCAGTCCTCCAAGTTATCATGTATCCCAGTCCTATAAGTTATCATGTATCCCAGTCCACCAAGTTATCATGTATCCCAGTCCTCCAAGTTATCATGCATCCCAGTCCTCCAAGTTATCATGTATCCCAGTCCCAGTCCCCCAAGCTATCATGTATCCCAGTCTTCCAAGTTATCATGCATCCCATGTATCCCAGTCCCAGTCCCCCAAGCTATCCCATGTATCCCAGTCCCAGTCCCCCAAGCTATCATGTATCCCAGTCTTCCAAGTTATCATGCATCCCAGTCCTCCAAGTTATCATGTATCCCAGTCCTCCAAGTTATCATGTATCCCAGTCCTCCAAGTTATCATGTATCCCAGTCCTCCAAGTTATCATGTATCCCAGTCCACCAAGTTATCATGTATCCCAGTCCTCCAAGTTATCATGTATCCCAGTCCTCCAAGTTATCATGTATCCCAGTCCTCCAAGTTATCATGTATCCCAGTCCTCCAAGTTATCATGTATCCCAGTCCTCCAAGTTATCATGTATCCCAGTCCTCCAAGTTACTCCTCCTTCACACAATGTTACTTTCATTATATTATGATATTTAAGTTAGTATTAACATCAATGGAGAGTCATGGTTAGTATTAACATCAATGGAGAGTCATGGTTAGTATTAACATCAATGGAGAGTCATGGTTAGTATTAACATCAATGGAGAGTCATGGTTAGTATTAACATCAATGGAGAGTCATGTTATAAAATGTTACTCTGCGGTAAAAGTTGCCACTGAGAGCAAAGTAGAGTTTTTCATAACTGGTGAATTAATTTCAAGTTTTCTTTAATATTGTCTTAGTGTACTTTGTGTTA
>WNWK01050479.1:0-12823 GCA_009830355.1 Cherax destructor | reverse complement strand
AATGTCTTTGTTGATCTGCTGTGTAATAGTTACAGTTGCTTTAAAATTTCATGTTAGTCTTTTTAATAATAGGTTGATGTCGGGATCAATGCCTGTAATCATAAGATTTAGGGGTTTTTCCTATAACTAGACTTGAGAAAATGGATTATGCTAAACTTAATAATATGGTACTAGATTAAATTCTTACTGACTATTGGATTATTAAAATTTTTTTTGAACAATTGTTCACAGAGATATAGGATATATGAACAATGTTGATGATTTACTAATTGAACTGGCTAATGAATGGTTGGAATAATTTCTATGGACAATTACAGTGGTACCTCGAGTTACGATTTTTTTCTTTCCCGAGAATGCTGTTCAAGTGCCATTACCAAACAAATTTACCCCCCATAAGGAATAATGTAAAATAGACTAGTCCTTTTACCCCCCCAAAAATATACTTAAAAAAGCATTTAAGAAAATAAATTTAAAAAAGAGCGATTTTGGGGACCATCATAACTCGAGGGTACCACTGTTTTTGGGATTAAATTTTTTACACTGGTTGAAATTTTTAGAGTTTATAAAAGGCAATAAGAGGTAAATGAATGCAAAGAACTATTGGGACTAATAGTAAAAATGGTTATTGATCAATATTTTTATTATATATTTTTTTTTTTATTATTAACACATGGGGCCGTTTCCCCACCAAGGCAGGGGGGCCCCGAAAAAAAAACTTTCATCATTCACTCCATCACTGTCTTGCCAGAAGGGTGCTTTACCCCAAAAAAGTTATAAAACTGCAACATTAACACCCTCCTTCAGAGTGCATGCACTGTACTTCCCATCTCCAGGACTCAAGTCCGACCTCCCGGTTTCCCTGAACCCCTTCATAAATGTTACTTTTCTCACACTCCAACAGCACATCAAGTATTAAAAAACCCTTTGTCTCCATTCACTCCCATCAAATACGCTCACACATGCTTGCTGGAAGTCCAAGCCCCCGGGCCCCAAAACCTCCTTTACCCCCTCCCTTCAACCTTTCCTAGGGCCGACCCCTACCCCGCCTTCCCTCCACTACAGATTTATACACTCGGGAAATCATTCTGTCTCGTTCCTTTCTCTACATGTCCGGAAAACCCCCTCAACAACCCCTCCTCAGCTCTCTTTGGGTAATAGTTTTTGGTAATCCCGCACCTCCTCCTAATTTCCAAACTCCGAATTCTCTGCATTATATTCACACCACACATTGACCTCAGACATGACATCTCCACTGCCTCCAGCCTTCTCCTCGTTGCAACATTCATCACCCATGCTTCACACCCATATAAGAGTGTTGGTATAACTATACTTTCATACATTCCCCTCTTTACTTCCATGGACAAAGTTCTTTGTCTCCACAGACTCCGAAGTGCACCACTCACCCTTTTTCCCTCATCAATTCTATGATTCACCTCATCCTTCATAGACCCATCCGCTGACATGTCCACTCCCAAATATCTGAATACATTCTACTCCTCCATACTCTCTCCCTCCAATCTGATATCCAATCTTACATCACCTAATCTTTTTGTTATCCTCATCACCTAACTCTTTCCTATATTCACTTTCAATTTTCTTCTTTTACACACCCTACCAAATTCATCCACCAACCTCTGCAACTTCTCTTCAGAATCTCCCAAAAGCACAGTGTCATCAGCAAAAAGCAACTGTGACAACTCCCACTTTGTACAGTGGTCCCTCGGTTTTCGCCGAAAATTCGTTCCAGAATGCTGCTCAAGTGCCATTACCTGGAGTCTACCTGGAGAGAATTCCAGGGGTCAACGCCACCGCGGCCCGGTCTGTGACCAGGCCTCCTGTTGGACCAGAGCCTGATCAACCAGGCTGTTACTGCTGGCCGCACACAGTCCAACGTATGAACCACAGCCTGGCTGGTCAGGTACCGACTTTAGGTGCCTGTCCAGTGCCTGCTTGAAGACAGCCAGGGGTTTGTTGGTAATCCCCCTGATGTATGCTGGGAGACAGTTGAACAATCTTGGGCCCCTGACACTTATTGTGTTGTCCCTCAACGTGCTAGTGGCACTCCTGCTCTTCATTGGGGGGACGTTATATCGCCTGCCAAGTCTTTTGCTTTCGTAGGGAGTGATTTTTGTGTGCAAATTTGGTGCTAAGCCCTCGAGAATTTTCCATGTGTATATAATAATGTATCTCTCCCGCCTACGTTCTAGAGAGTACAGGTTTAGGAACTTCAAGCGTTCCCAGTAGTTGAGGTGGTTTATCGCACTTATGCGTGCCGTGAAGGTTCTCTGCACATTTTCAAGGTCAGCAATTTCACCCGCCTTGAAAGGTGCAGTTAGTGTGCAGCAATATTTGAACGAATTTACTTCCTTAAGAAATAATGTCACGTAGGTTAGTCTATTTCAGACCCCCAAAAATACACTTGCAACAGCACTTACGAAAATACACTTACATAAATGTTCGAGTTTGGAGATGCACGAAAACCGAGGGACCACTGTATTTGATTCTTTATCTTTTATCCTTACACCTCTTGCCAAGACCCCCGCATTCACTTCTCTTACAACCTCATCTATAAATATATTGAACAACCACGGTGACATCACACATCTTGTCTAAGGCCCACTTTTACTGGGAAATAGTCCCCCTCCCTCCTACACACTCTAACCCGAGCCTCACTATCCTCATAAAAACTCTTCACTGCTTTCAGTAACCTACCTCCTATTCCATACACCTGCAACATCTGCCACATTGCCCCCCTATCCACCCTATCATACGCCTTTTCCAAATCCATAAATGCCACAAAAACCTCTTTACCCTTATCCAAATACTGTTCACCTATATGTTTCACTGCAAACACTTGGTCTACACACCCCCTACCTTTCCTAAAGCCCCCTTGTTCATCTGCTATCCTGCTTTCTGTCTTACTCTTAATTCTTTCAATAATAACTCTACCATACACTTTACCAGGTACACTCAACAGACTTATTCCCCTATAATTTTTGCACTCTCTTTTGTCCCCTTTGCCTTTATACACTTTCTGCCAATCCCTAGGTACCTTACCCTCTTCCATACATTTATTAAATAATAGCACCAACCACTCCAAAACTATATCCCCACCTGCTTTTAACATTTCTATCTTTATCCCATCAATCCCAGCTGCCTTACCCCCTTTCATTCTACCCACTGCCTCACGAACTTCCCCCACACTCACAACTGGCTCTTCCATACTCCTACAAGATGTTATTCCTCCTTGCCCTATACACGAAATCACAGCTTCCCTGTCTTCATCAACATTTAATAACTCCTCAAAATATTCCCTCCATCTTCCCAATACCTCTAACTCTCCATTTAATAACTCTCCTCTCCTATTTTTAACTGTCAAATCCATTTGTTCCCTAGGCTTCCTCAACTTATTAATCTCACTCAAAAACTTTTTCTTATTTTCAACAAAATTTGTTGATAACATCTCACCCACTCTCTCATTTGCTCTCTTTTTACATTGCTTCACCACTCTTTTAACCTCTCTTTTTCTCTCCATATACGTACTCTTCCCTCCTTGCATCACTTCTACTTTGTAAAAACCTCTCATATGCTAACTTTTTCTCCCTTACTACTCTCTTTACATCATCATTCCACCAATCGCTCTTCTTCTTCCCTCCTGCACCCACTCGCCTGTAACCACAAACTTCTGCTGAACACTGTAACACTACATTTTTAAATCTACCCCATACATCTTTGACCCCATTGCCTACACTCTCACTAGCCCATCTATCCTCCAATAGTTGTTTATATCTTACCCTAACTGCCTCCTCTTTTAGTTTATAAACCTTCACCTCTCTCTTACTTACTGCTTCTATTTTCCTTGTATCCCATCTACCTTTTACTACCACTGTAGCTATAACTAAAAAGTGATCTGATATATCTGTGGCCCCTCTATAAACATGTACATCCTGAAGTCTACTCAACAGTCTTTTATCTACCAATACGTAGTCCAACAAACTACTGTCATTACGCCCTACATCATATCTTGTATACTTATTTATCCTCTTTTTCTTAAAATATGTATTACCTATAACTAAACCCCTTTCTATTCAAAGTTCAATCAAAGGGCTCCCATTATCATTTACACCTGGCACCCCAAACTTACCTACCACACCCTCTACATGTTTCTCCTACTTTAGCATTTAGGTCCCCTACCACAATTACTCTCTCACTTGGTTCAAAAGTTCCTATACATTCGCTTAACATCTCCCAAAATCTGTCTCTCTCCTCTACATTCCTCTCTTCTCCAGGTGCATACACGCTTATTATGACCCACTTTTCGCATTCGACCCTTATTTTAATCCACATAATCCTTGAATTTACGCATTTATATTCCCTCTTCTCCTTCCATAACTGATCCTTCAACATTATTGCTACCCCTTCCTTAGCTCTAACTCTCTCAGATACTCCTGACTTAATCCCATTTATTTCTCCCCACTGAAACTCGCCTAGCCCCTTCAGCTTTGAATAATGTAAAATAGACTAGTCTATTTTACATTATTTGTTATTGATCAAATTTTAAGCAAATAAAGGTTTGAAAATGGCTATTGGTAACTATGTATTTAAAAAATATAAGCAAATAATTGCAATTATTTGGTAGTTGCTTCTAATACTAGAAATATAAAATAAGTCACATATACAATGAGGTAATTGTTTTAATACAAGAATACAAAATAAGTCACACAATTTACCACAATGATGTGGTGAATTTCAAATATATAATAAAGTAATTGAAATAATTAAGAAAGATTTGTTGATCTTAAAATGTAGACTATGAGGAGAGATGTTGCTGAATATAAAATCTTGGATATATGGCAATGGATATATATATGGGCAATGAAGTATAAAAAAATAGAAAATAGAGCAATAATGATAATAATAACAATAATAATAATAATAATAATAATAATAATAATATAATAATAATATTTTTATTCGATGCAAGTTACAAGTATACATAGTTATTGGTAGTTACAATTATAAAACTGTAATGCAAGGAGAGCCACTGGCATGCCATGGCATTAGGGGCAGCTTATTCTAAAGACTTATTCTCTAAGTACTTAATACTAGAGAAATTGATTGAGTTTATTCTAGTTATATATTATTTCAAATTACAATATGATTATACATACTATTAAAAGACAATACTAGAGAACTTGGTTGAGTTTTTTCTAGTTGTATATTTTATTTCAAGTTACAATATGTTGATGCTATACTAGTAAAATAACAATACTAGAGAAATTTATTGAGTTTCTTCTAGTTATATATTTTATTTCAAATTAACAAAATGATGATACTATACTATTTTAAATGACAATATGATGATATGAAATTGCAACAAGTGTTAAGGAGGATGACAATATAAAACTGAGATTATCTTAAGTAAAATAACATTGGGTTTGAAAGTTTGTTACAGTATGAGTATTTAGTATAGGGTGAGTAGGTGATTTTTGAGAAGAATCTTGAATTGATTTTCCGACAAGCTTAACTTAATATTTACTGGTAATGAATTCCAGATTCTGGGGCCCTTTATGTTCATAGAATTTTTACATTGGTTAGTATGGACTCTGGGTATGTCAAATAGTGATCTGTGTCATGGTCGTGGGACCTATTAAAGTTGTTGAGGAGAATTTTGAGCGGAGGGTTGATATTAGCATGTAGAGTTTTATGTATGTAGAAGGCACATGAATAGGTATGAATATTTTTTACGGTGAGTAGTTTTAAAGTTTTGAATATAGGTGGAGTATGCTGTCTAGAGTGGGAATTTGTTATCATCCTGACTGCAGCCTTTTGCTGGGTTATGAGTGGTCTAAGGTGATTTAATGTTGTTGAGCCCCATGCACAGATTCCATAGGTGAGATAAGGGTAGATAAGAGAATGATATACAATGGACCCCCGAGTATCGTAATTAATCCGTTCCAGGAGCTAGTACTTAGCACGAAGTTTTCGAAATTCGAACCATTATTTCCCATAAGAAATAATGTAAATACAATTAATCCGTTCCACAAAAAAATATTCACATATAAAATAATTAAAAACAATATATATATATACATTTACTTACCTTTATTGAAGAGTTGCAGGCATCTGGAAGATAGAGTAATGAGTAATGAAGGTCCTCTTGGGCATTTTCTTCCAAAACAGGCCTGTTTCATCACAATTAAACACTTGTTGGGGGAGGAATTCTTCAGCCTCTACGAAGGGAAATCCCCACTCCCTGCATGCCTGCTACACTCCCTGCATGCCTGCTACACTCCCTGCATGCCTGCTACACTCCCTGCATGCCTGCTACACTCCCTGCATGCCTGCTACACTCCCTGCATGCCTGCTACACTCCCTGCATGCCTGCTACACTCCCTGCATGCTGCACTCCTGCATGCCTGCTACACTCCCTGCATGCCTGCTACACTCCTGCATGCCTGCTACACTCCTGCATGCCTGCTCACTCCCTGCATGAATGCTACACTCCCTGCATGCCTGCTACACTCCTTGCATATCTGCTCACTCCTGCATGCCTGCTACACTCCCTGCATGCCTGCTACACTCCCTGCATGCCTGCTACACTCCCTGCATGTCTGCTACACTCGCATGCTACACTCCTGCATGCCTGCTAAACTCCCTGCATGCCGCAAACTCCTGCATCAATGCTAAACTCCTGCATCAATGCTAAACTCCTGCATGCCTGCTACACTCCCTGCATGCCTGCTACACTCCCTGCATGCCTGCTACACTCCCTGCATGCCTGCTAAACTCCCTGCATGAATGCTACACTCCCTCCATGAATGCTACCACAGGGGTGCCACTAGGAAGCTTCTTTGAACCCATGGTGACTTATTTCACAGTGACAATCACTAAAGCACCAAAAAAAACATCAAATGTAGTGTGAATGTTTGAAAGAGCGCGCTAGGTAATGTTCTCTCAATGGTAAACAACGCTTCACTGACGGCATCCTGCGTCCCGCGCAGGCGCGGAGCAGGCGGACAGGTCTAATACGTTACGAAACACGAGCGGTTTTACGATTCTCGAAGTCGTAAAAAGCTTACGAAACACGATGTTTACGAAGTAAGAACCTTTCGAAACTCGGGGGTCCACTGTAGTGCAATGAGAGCTGGTTGTGGCACATAATAGCGTATCTTAGATAATATACCTACTGTCTTTGAGATTTTCTTGGATATTTGTTGTATGTGTGTTTGGAATTTAAGACTACTGTCAAGGTGGATTCCTAGAAATTTTCCCTCTGTGAGTCTTGTGATGGGTGAACCATTGAGCGTTATGTTAAGTGGAACATTTGTAGCTTTGTTTCCAAACTGAATGAAGTAGGTCTTGTCAGTATTGAGAGTAAGCTTATTTGTCTTCATCCATGTTGATATTTTCTGTAATTCGGCATTAACTGTGTTGGCTAGTATGACTGGATTTGGGTGAGAGAAGACATATGTTGTGTCATCTGCAAATAATATGGGTTTGAGTAGTTGTGATGCATTCGGTAGGTCGTTTATGTAAATGAAGAATAGGGGTGGCCCCAGGACACTTCCTTGAGGGACTCTGACTGTAATTTGTTGTGTGGAAGAGTTCTCTCCATTTGTATACACGTACTGGCTTCTGTTGCTAGGTACGACTTTAGTTAATTAATAAAAGAAAAATGTAAGAATGTTAAAAGTGTATAAAATTGGCAAAAATAAGGCAGTAATAAGGTAAATACAGTGGTACCCGGTTTACGATGGTCCCCAAACTCGCCCTTTTATGTAAGTTTATTTTTTAAATGCTTTTGTAAGTGTATTTTTGGGGGTCTAAAAGGACTAGTCTATTTTACATTATTCCTTATGGGGATAAATTCGTTTGGTAATGGCACTTGAACAGCATTCTGGAACGAAAAATATCGTAAACCGGGGTACCACTGTACTGCAAAAAATAAGGCAGTAATAAGGTAAATACTGCACAATACAGTACAATAAAAAAAGTTTTAAAGTATAGCACTAAGTTAATTTTGACAATTTACTGCTGTCAGATTGTCAATTGAAGTGAATAACTAGGGTTTGTAGAGATTAAACTGATAAAGAATTAGGTTTAATAAATCTAATCGCGGAAAGTGGATACAAACTGCATTATTCCAGTTCAGTGAGGCCGGAGTCTCCGAGGAACTTTTTCAGCTCGTGTTCAGTAGAAATAGTATATCTCCTTCCTGTTGGCTCTTTTTTAACAGCAATTTTATAATAATATCTTTATTTCTACAAATACATGTACAGTGGTCCCTCGGTTTTCGTGCATATCCGAACTCGAACATTTATGTAAGTGTATTTTCGAAAGTGCTGTTGCAAGTGTATTTTTTGGGGTCTGAAATAGACTAACCTACATGACATTATTTCTTAAGGAAGTAAATTCGTTCGGTAATGGCACTTGAGCAGCATTCTGGAACGAATTTCGGCAAAAACCGAGGGACCACTGTACAAGGTATACAGGCCTAGCTGACATCAATGACATAATACTATATAGAAAGCCCCTTGTTATACCTGGAGAGGGTTCCAGGGGTCAATGCCCCCGCGGCCTGGTCTGTGACCAGGCCTCATGGTGGATCAGGGCCTGATCAACCAGGCTATTACTGTTGGCCGCACGCAAACCGACGTACAAACCACAGCCCGGCTGGTCAGGTACTGACTTTAGGTGCTTGTCCAGTGCCTGCTTGAAGACAGCCAGGGGTCTATTGCTGGGAGGTAGTTGAACAGTCTTGGGCAGAGCATTTCAGACAAATTAGGTCAGTTTTGTCTCAGGATGCGACCCACACCAGTTGACTAACACCCAGATACCCATTTTACTGATGGGGAACATAGACAACCGGTGTAAAGAAACACGCCCAATGTTTCTACCCTTGCCAGGAATCGAACCCAGACTCATGCCGTGTGACAGATAATAATAATAACAATACAGTGGTCCCTCGGTTTTCGCCAAAAATTCGTTCCAGAATGCTGCTCAAGTGCCATTACCGAACGTATTTACTTCCTTAAGAAATAATGTCACGTAGGTTAGTCTATTTCAGACCCCAAAATACACTTGCAACAGCACTTACGAAAATACACTTACATAAATGTTCGAGTTTGGAGATGCACAAACTGAGGGACCACTGTAATAATAATTTATTTTGACATGATACATGGTTGTAGAGATACATATGAGATGCATAGTCAAGGAAAGAATCTTAAATACGAAGAAGTGTGAAAATATTAATGAGAAAGCTTACCTTTAAAATATCCCATTCAGTCTCAGAGATATTTCTCTGGGTGAGATAACCAGCTAATACGTATCCTCCTACATCATTTGGTGGCATGCAGTTAACCTCGATCATCTGGTACATTATGGCAATGGCTATCTCAAATAGGTAACAGGAGTACTGTATGTCTCCAAAATCCAGAAGACCATCAATGTGGAAGGTGGTGGGGTCACCCGACTTGGTATTGACAATAATGTTTTGCTCATTGAAGTCACCATGTATAAAACCTAAAAACAGTTGAAATTAGTGTGCTGAGAAGATCAAATTTGTAGTAGTATTCCCCAAAAGTAATATCTATTATATATTATAAATTGACTTTTACCTGACAAACAGTAACATTTGACAATAATAATTAAACATATACAGGACTTTTATCAAAATTTTGGCACGGAAGAAAATGTTTGAACACTGGAAAAAGTTCAACACAGCAGTGAAAATCATCTTGGAAATAAGTCAGATCACATACAAAAATGAGCTCAAGGCTACATAATTAACAACTTTTCAAATGAGGCATAACAGAGCTGATGTTATAAAGACAGTGGACCCCAACTTTTCCTTCAGGCCTTGGTCAGATGACCAAAAGCTCCAGCTGTGGGTCATCATATGACTAAGACCTGTGTCAGAAAACACTTGTCCTGTTTCCTGACAAACCTACCTAATTTAACCTTCAAGAAGTTTATTGTGATGTATGCATGACAAGAAATGACCCAGTCCAGAGTTGAAATGGTGGCAAAGAACATACACAGTCAATCTTTTATTAGCTTATTATCTTGTCAATTTAATGTTGTTTTGGGCAATTGAAGCCATCCTCTGTTATTAAAAATATTGTTATTTTATCTTAAAGTTAGAATTAGTGGAATACATCAAACAGGAATCTCACCTTTCTCCAGCCTGTGAATTTCTGGGATGACATTCAGATTCCATGCGGCTAAGACTTCTTGGACCAGATTAATTTGCTTCTCATTCTTTACAGCAGAAACAAATTTTGTCAATTTAGGAGTGCTTTCTAGACTCCAGAGACATTGTCTTGACTTTAAATCCTCATTACAAAAATCCTGAAAATAATTACTGTACTATGATATGTTGCAGCTTTAAAACTATAGCTCATTTTTTTTTTTAACATATCAGCCGTTTCCCACCGAGGCAGGGTGACTGGAAAAAGAAGAAACACTTTCATCATCGTTCGCTCCATCACTGTCTTGCCAGAGGCATGCCAATACTACAGTTCAAAAACTGCAACATATCTCCACCCTCCTTCAGAGTGCAGGCACTGTACTTATTAAAAAATATTAATTTATTTCATAATATACGAAAAATACAGAAGAATTATCGTTTGATTAATTGGAGAATGCATGATGACTGAGCAAACCATGTTAAACTGAAAAAAATTCTGTAAAGATAGATCAGTGTTATTAATTTGTAAGGAGTACAGAATCTAACTTGGAAACAACACATGTAGCTGCTGCATCATTTATTATGGGAATTCATTTTCTATGAAGGGATAGCCTTAGAGAAAAAATCTTAAACCACCTTGAAGGAATTGAGATTCTTAAAGAAATACGTACAGTGGACCCCCGGTTATCGGCCATAATTCGTTCCAGAATGCTGTTCGAGTGCCGTTACCGAACGAATTTGTTCCCATAGGAATAATGTAAATTAGATTAGTCTGTTTAGACCCCAAAAATATACTCACAAAAGCACTTACAAAAATACACTTACATAATTGTTCGAGTTGGGAGCAGTACGAAATCCAGGGGTCCACTGTATTTTGAAAATATTGTTCCTGGAGTTTACCTGGAGAGGGTTTCAGGGGTCAACGCCCGCGCTCGGTCTGAGACCAGGCCTCGTGGTGGATCAGGGTCTGATCAACCAGGCTGTTACTGCCAGCTGCACGCAAACTGACGACGAATCACAGCCTGGCTGGTCAGGTACTGACTTTAGGTGCCTGTCCAGTGCCTTCTTGAAGACAGCCAGGGGTCTGTTGGTAATCCCCTATGTATGCTGGGAGGCAGTTGAACAGTCTTAGGCCCTGGACACTTATTGTGTTGTCTCTCAATGTACTCGTGGCACCCTGCTTTTCATCGGGGAATGTTGTATCTCCTGCCGAGTCTTTTGCTTACATAGGGAGTGATTTTCGTGCAGGTTTGGTACCAATCCTCCAGGACCTTCCAAGTGTATGTTCCACAGACAACAGATCAAGGACCTTCAACCGTTTCCAGTAATTTAGGTGCTTTATCGTACTTATGTGCTGTGAAAGTTCTTTGTACGCTCTCCAGGTCAGCAATGTCACCAGCCTTTAAGGGGCTGTTAGTGTACAGCAGTATTCCAGCATAGAGAGAACAAGCGATTTGAAGTGTCATTATGAAGGCATTTTTTTTTTTTTTTTTTAACACATCGGCCGATTCACCAAGGCAGGGTGGCCCGAAAAAAAAAAACTTTCATCATCATTCACTCCATCACTGTCTTGCCAGAAGGGTGCTTTACACTACAGTTATAAAACTGCAACATTAACACCCTCCTTCAGAGTGCCGGCACTGTACTTCCCATCCCAGAACTCAAGTCCGGCCTGCCGGTTTCCTGAATCCCCTTTATAAATGTTACTTTGCTCACACTCCAACAGCACGTCAAATATTAAAAACCATATGCCTCCATTCACTCCTATCAAATACGCCACACATGCTTGCTGGAAGTCCAAGCCCTCGCACACAAAACTTCCTTTACCCCTCCCTCCAACCTTTCCTAGGCCGACCCCTACCCCGCCTTCCTCCACTACAGATTTATACACTCTCGAAGTCACTCTGTCTCGTTCCATTCTTCTACATGTCCAAACCACCTCAACAACCCCTCCTCAGCTCTCTGGACAATCGCTTTGGTGATCCCGCACTCCTCCTAATTTCCAAACTCCGAATTCTCTGCATTATATTCACACCACACATTGACCTCAGACATGACATCTCCACTGCCTCCAGCCTTCCCTCGTTGCAACATTCATCACCCATGCTTACATCCATATAAGAGCGTTGGTATAACTATACTCTCATACATTCCTCTTTACTTCCATGGACAAGGTTCTTTGTCTCCACAGACTCCAAGTGCTCCACTCACCTCTTTTCCTCATCAATTCTATGATTCACCTCATCCTTCATAGACCCATCCGCCGACATGTCCACTCCCAAATATCTGAATACATTCACCTCCTCCATACTCTCTCCCTCCAATCTGGGTATCCAATCTTTCGTCACCTATTCTTTTTGTTATCCTCATCACCTTACTCTTTCCTATATTCACTTTCAATTTTCTTCTTTACACACCCTACCAAATTCATCCACCAACCTCTGCAGCCTCTTCAGAATCTCCCAAAGCACAGTGTCATCAGCAAAAAGCAACTGTGACAACTCCCACTTTGTATTTGCTTTATCTTTAGCCCAACACCTCTTGCCAAGACCTCGATTCACTTCTTCTACAACCCCATCTATAAATATATTGAACAACCACGGTGACATCACACATCCTTGTCTAAGG
>WNWK01050478.1:10000-12823 GCA_009830355.1 Cherax destructor | reverse complement strand
TTTTTGTCCCATCTCCCTTTATCGTAACTGTAGTACAATTAAATAATGATCCGATATACCCGTTCCCCTATAAAATGTACATCCGAAGCCTCCCCATCAACCTTTTATCCACCAAAAATAATCTAAAAATTCATTCTTTATATCCCTTTGTATTTATTTATCCTTTTTTCATAAAATATGTATTACTTATTCCAAACCTCTTTCTACACATAGCTAAATTAACGGTTCCCTTTTCTTTTCCCCCGGCCCCCCAAATTTACTACTCCCCCCAAATTTTTTTTCCTTTGCATTGATCCCAACCACAAGTCCCTTCACTTGGTTCAAAACTCCCCCAAACTCATTCAACATTTCCCAAAATCTCTCTCTCTCTCTCCTTACACTTCTCTTCTCCAGGTGCATAAACACTTACTATAACCCACTTTTCCATCCGACCTTTATTTAACTCCACATAATCCTAGAATTTATACATTTATAATCCCTCTTTACCTGCCATAACTGATTATTCAACATTATTGCCACTCCTTCTTTAGCTCTAACTCTATTTGAAACCCCTGACCTAATCCCATTTATTTCTCACCACTGAAACTCTCCTACACCCTTCATCTTTGTATCACTTAAAGCCAGGACATCCAGCTTCTTTTCATTCATAACATCTACAATCATCTCTTCTTATCATTCACAACATCCAACATCCCACTTTGACGGTTTTCTTCTTTTTCTTTTTAGTAAATCTATACAGGAAAAGGGGTTACTACCCATTGTTCCCGGCATTTTAGTTGACTTTACAAACGCATGGCTTACTGAGAAATATTATTATTCCACTTCCCCATTTATATGAAAGGAAAACAATAAGAACAAGAACTATTAAGATAAATTAAAGAAACTCAGATAAGGTGTGTATACAAAACGTGTACATGTATGTGTAGTGTGACCTAAGTGTAAGTAAGAGTAGCAAGACGTACCTGAAATCTTGCATGTTTATGAGACAGAAAAGACACCAGCAATCCTACCATCTGGTAAAACAAATACAGGCTCGTTTTACACTCACTTGGCAGGACAGTAGTTCCTCCCTGGGTGGTTGCTGTCTACCAACCTACACCTATATATATATATATATATATATATATATATATATATATATATATATATTATTTTTTATTAACACATCGGCCGATTCCACCAAGGCAGGGTGGCCCGAAAAGAAAAACTTTCATCATCATTCACTCCATCACTGTCTTGCCAGAGGGGTGCTTTACACTACAGTTATAAAAACTGCAACATTAACACCCCTCCTTCAGAGTGCCGGCACTGTACTTCCCATCTCCAGAACTCAAGTCCGGCCTGCCAGTTTCCTGAATCCCTTCATAAATGTTACTTTGCTCACACCAACAGCACGTCAAGTATTAAAAACCATATGCCTCCATTCACTTCTATCAAATACGCTCACACATGCTTGCTGGAAGTCCAAGCCCTCGCACACAAAACTTCCTTTACCCCCTCCCTCCAACCTTTCCTAGGCCGACTCCTACCCCGCCTTCCCTCCACTACAGATTTATACACTCGAAGTCACTCTGTCTCGTTCCATTGTTTCTACATGTCCAAACCACCTCAACAACCCCTCCTCAGCTCTCTGACTATTGTTTTGGTAATCCCGCACCTCCTCCTAATTTCCAAACTCCGAATTCTTCTGCATTATATTCACACCACACATTGACCTCAGACACGACATCTCCACTGCCTCCAGCCTTTCCTCGTTGCAACATTCATCACCCATGCTTCACACCCATATAAGAGCGTTGGTATAACTGTACTCTCATACATTCCCCTTTATTCCATGGACAAAGTTCTTTGTCTCCACAGACTCCGAAGTGCTCCACTCACCCTTTTCCCTCATCAATTCTATGATTCACCTCATCCTTCATAGACCCATCTGCTGACATGTCCACTCCCAAATATCTGAATACATTCACCTCCTCCATATTTCTCCCTCCAATCTGATATCCAATCTTTCGTCACCTATTCTTTTTGTTTTTCCTCATCACCTTACTCTTTCCTATATTCACTTTAAATTTTTCTTCTTTACACACCCTACCAAATTCATCCACCAACCTCTGCAACTTCTCTTCAGAATCTCCCAAAAGCACAGTGTCATCAGCAAAAGCAACTGTGACAACTCCCACTTTGTATTTGCTTCTTTATCTTTTAGTCCCACACCTCTTGCCAAGACCCTCGCATTCACTTCTCTTACAACCCCATCTATAAATATATGAACAACCACGTGACATCACACATCCTTGTCTAAGGCCCACTTTACTGGGAAATAGTCCCCTTCCCTCCTACACACTCTAACCTGAGCCTCACTATCCTCATAAAAACTCTTCACTGTTTTCAGTAACTTCCTCCTATTCCATACACCTGCAACATCTGCCACATTGCCCCCATTACCCTATCATACGCCTTTTCCAAACCATAAATGCCACAAAACATCTTTACCCTTATCCAAATACTGTTACCTATATGTTTCACTGTAAACACTTGGTCTACACCCCCCCTTTACCTTTTCCCTTTAAACCCCCCTTGTTCATCTGCTATCCTGCTTTCTGTCTTACTCCTAATTCTTTCAATAATAACTTTTACCATACACTTTCCCAGGTCACCAACAGACTTATTCCCCCAAAATTTTTAATTTCTTTGTCCCCTTTGCCTTTATACAAAGGAACAATAAAGCTCTCTGCCAATCCCTAGGTACCTTACCCTCTTCCATACATTTATTAAATAATAGCACCAACCACCCAAAACTATATCCCCACCTGTTTTAACATT
>WNWK01050478.1:0-5000 GCA_009830355.1 Cherax destructor | reverse complement strand
CAAAGCTAAGGCTTCGGAGGCTTCTTACTTTATTTGTATAAAGGTGCGAGTTCACAGGTGCGTGTCTGTGGCCATGGCTCAGGCCATGCGCCTTGCGAGAGGGAGACGAGTTAGGCCTGTTGACCTACTTAAGTTTGGGCGCCAAGTGAGGGAGAGGCAGGGGTGAGGCAGACTCACATAGGTATGCCTACAGGCTTGCCCTCTGGCAGAAACTATACTAACTAGCATGGCACGAAATATGAACTCAGCTGGCAGACAGCATGGCTGTCTATGCAGACAGTCAGGCTGTCTACAAGATGAGTATCAGCAAAGGTATATGCACATGTGTAGTCCCACACCACCTGCTTGCCGTCTGTCCAGGCTTGAAGGGTGATACCATCTGGACGCTTTTGGCTGCCATCAGATCTGCATAGTTGGGGTGGCTCCCTTACTGCTGGGCATCCGGCTGTTGTGAGGCTCCTCTTGGATAATATTATTAACCTCTTCATGTCTTGCACTCTTTCCCTCGGATTTACGACACACAAGATCATGGTACCCAAATCGGTCTGCTGCTTCACTGCTACAAATACACCTGTGTTAGGCGAATATAGGGGCGGCAAGTCGAAGGGCAACACCAATGCGGATGGTCTGTGGGTCGATGTGTGTGCCAAGGCTGGAGTTGGGAACAGCCAACAGAAAGTCCCCTGCATGAGGAGCTCTCACTGCCAGGAGGAGGGCTCTATCCTTTCCTGACACACTCTGAAGCATTGCTGAGGATATATTCTCTACTATTGGGCCATCCCAGTGCGACTGTTTTTAGTTGTTGGGGGAGTAGGCCTGGTTTCATAGCCCGTTAGATTATCCTAGATCCTGGCTCCGTCAACGAACTTTTGGTCATGGATTCCAATCTTGTCTCTAAGATGTTCAGGAGAATCGCTGCTACAAGCCCTCTGGATGCAGTGCATGAAAACAGCAAAGCAGGTAGAGCAATCTGAGATGACTTATGGACACCTAGTCTGCTGACTGGGTAGAGTGGTCCCACTGCCCGTCTTCTAGAGTAAGGTTAAGTACTTTAGTAAAGATCTGCCTCAGGATACTGTCATATTCGTGCAGTATAGGGTTATCATATAATATAGGGAGGTACCACTTCTAGAACTATACTGGGACCTCATCATCAGAGAAGAGAATAAATGTACTTCAGGGAAAACTCAAGAATTCTCTCTGAGTGTTTAAATATTTTCTTCTCCTACCACCCCCTATATTCTATATCCTATGTGAACTATATTTATAGATAGAATACACTGACAAGAAAATACAAACAGGAATACTTTGGACATCATATCAAAGATTATGAATCTCCTCTAGCTCCTCCGAAGCCGGATGGAGCCAAGTATGCAGCATGCATTTTCCTCTGGATGGCCACACTTAGGTGCTGGAACATAATAGTGGCCGCCCTCTGGTCCCTGGTCGAAGAGTCTGGAAACCAGTTCTTTAAGAAAGCGTGTTGATTTTTCCCCATGATCCCACAGGGACAAATTGATACTGGTGGCTTATGTCCCTGATCAGCAGCTCCTCCCTGTCACCCGACACTGTGATGGATGTAGGTGTCAGCCAGTGTCGACAGCAGATATAGTCCCATGCTAAGAGCTTGCCATTCTTCCAAGGATAGATGGTGATCCTGTCAGGGCAGTATGTTGGGTTGTGAGTATTATTAGCCGCTAATGATCGGGCTCTTTCTCGGCTGGGCATCCAGCTGTAGCAAGGCTTCTTTATAACGTCAACTTCATTGTGCTTCATGCCAACCTTTGGTTTTGGAGCAGTTATGACCATGTAGTCCATATTGGTCGGCTTGTACATCGCCGCAAAGGAATGTATATTCTTTGTGAATTAGGGCAGCGAGGCGGAGAGCCACTGCAATAGGGAGCGTTTTAGGGTCGAGGCGTGTTCCCATTGCCGAAATGGGAACTGTTTGGAGTGATGTGCACTCACAGCTTGGAGACGAGTAATCTCCCTGTCTGATGTTACATCCCTAAGCATGTTGGCAAGCACCTTTTCTGCGATGGGACCATCCCAACTTGACTGTTTGTAGCTCAGTGCTGCACTAGGTTTTGGTGCTAAGACAGCAAGAGTCTCCCATTCGGTGATGGCACTGGTGTAGCTAGAGTCCTGTATTCCTGTTGAATCACTGAGGTTGTCCAGAAGAATTTGTTTTATTAACTTTATTGATGCTATGGAAGAGGATAGGAAAGCTGTAGGGCAATCTGGGAGGATTTGCCTACTCCCAGGCCCACAAGCCTGACTGGAAGTGAGACTTGCAACCACTGCCCATCTTCTAGGGAAAGATTCAATACACTTTCTAACATAGTCTTAAGAAGGTAGTCATATTCCTTGAGTTTCGGACTGCTGAAGGCTGGGGAGCATCTCAGGAAGTAGGTAAGTTTTGGGATGGACAGGCACCTGGTGAGTAGGTAGAAGGCATCATGTGTATCAATGTCTATCATCCTGCCTTCCTTCGTCCTGAGGTCTGAGATTTTCTTTTCCAGGATCAGATCAATGGCACTGGGCCTAAGAGGAGCACCAAGGGGAGTGCTGTTGGCTGGATCAATGGATCGTGCTCCTGGTAAAATAGCACTAATATTCTGGAAGATCTGTCGATTGGTTGAAACTATTTCACATTTGGTGGGGTTTAATGATAGGCCCAGGCTCTCTCACATGTCTTTAATTTTTTTAATGTCCTCTATGAGAGATTCTGCAATGCCTGCTAGGGTACCATCATCCAAAAAACAGATTCTGAGCTCACTGCAGAGCGCTTCTGTGACCTCCTTGATGACCAGACAAAATAGAAAGGGGACGAGAGGGCCCCCCTGTTGCATACCCTTACACGAGTCAATCTCATGGTCCCAAACAATAGTTTAGAAGTCACACTGTAACACGATTGTGTGAAGGTATTGTGGGAAGGGAAGTGTCTAGAAACTGCCTGGAGAGCAGCATTCCTTCTGAATAAGTTGAAAGCATTGGCAAAATTCAATTTGATCAAGGCTTTTTCATCTGACATGTTGTTGATATATACTCATGCTGCATGGGCAGCTGCTTCACAGCCTTGTTGAACACCAAAACCGAGCTGAGTTGGTTTGAACATTGAGGCAGCTTTATCACTCACCATTCTTACTGCAGCCTTGGCGACTAGGCTCCCAAGGGTGTTGCCCACTGCAATGGGCTTGATTCCTCCAATTTTTTCGGAGAGCACATAGTGAGGCATCAAAGAAGAGGGGTCTAATAGCCTCTGGGACACTGCCACCCAGGCAGCAACCTCTCTGAAACATCGCCAAGTGCTGGATTGAGCATTTGTTTTAAGTGTTGTGGCCTTAAACCGCTGAAACCTCCTGCTGAGCTCTGTGGAAATGACATAGCAGCTGTATGCACATTAGCGTCCTGTAAGGTTAAATGTTCTTCACCTGTTGCGATGCCAGGGAGGTCAATGTTGGTACTGGTAGCCCTGGATGGATGTTTGTCCTTCAGGGCTTGTACTGTAATGACGTCCACAGGAGCGATGGTATCCTCACTGGTTATAAGCCTCAATGCTTCAGTAGTAATACCCTCTTCTATTTTTTTGCTAATTTGGGCACTGACTTTTGAGGCGTCAGATTTTGATTGCCCGGGGTTTTTGTCTGGGGGTTGTCAGAATAACCAAACAGCTCCTGGGAGAACCTTGAGTTTTCCCTGAGGTACGTTTATTGTCTTCTCTGAGGATGAGGGTCCCCAGTAAAGTTCTAGAGGTGGTACCTCCCTATATTTAATATATATATATATATATATATATATATATATATATATATATATATATATATATATATATATATATATATTATTACAACATCAGGTTCTCAAGGCCTGTTGTCCTGGTGTATTTTCCTTCTCCAAGTATATATACATTTATACAAAGTATGTACACTATATACAGCAGAATAGGTATTAGTGCACGCCACGGTAGTTAAGGCAAAACAGCAGCCAAGAGGCAAGAGACAACCGTGCATCAACCAGAACAAAATGGAAATGGCAATGGTAAAAACGTGCATGGTAATCACGTCACCTTTACAATTGCCAGATCCACATTATGATTGGCTGAATCTAGGTACTGATCTGATGATGAGGCCCTGATTGTGAGATCCTTAGTGCCTGGTTCACTGGTTGAGGAGGTAGCCTTTTATGAAGGTGTGACGTGCACCAAATAAAGGTTATGTACCCTTTGTATGCCACACACACACACACACACACACACACACACACACACACAGCCCCGGTGGCATGGTGGCTAAAGCTCTCGCTTCACGCACGGAGGGCCAGGGTTCAATTCCTGGCGGGGAGGAAATATTTTGAAGTGTTTCCTTACACACACACACACACATACATACAACAGGCCTAGTGTGTAATCGATATGTGCCTTGGACAAAATGGTAACTAACACACACACAAACACACACACACACACACACACACACACACACACACACACACACACAACTACATGAATCAGAGGCGGGCCAGGAGCTAGTTCGACCTTAACCACAAAGCAGTGGAAATATGAGTACACCAAGACAACAAACACAGAATGGAGGCCCAAGAGGCGGAAGATAAATGGGCAAGCAGTGAACAATACGGTGTTTGCATAAAAGTGAGCCCAATAGAAAGAGAAATGAAGAGCAGTAACAATCACATGCAGGAGCCCACACCAGGAGAATACGAAATCCACAGACCCAGCAGGACATCGAATGTAATGTAATACAAATCCTAGTTGTGGCTTGCAGGTTTGCAGGTTTCTGGCCCTGAGTTGCTGAAGCTGTGGACAAACCCTGCTCGAGGAGCTGAATAAATAAGTAAGTTCATAGGTTCGGAAGACAAGTCAGGGCGCAGGGCTACCAACCAAATGTACACACTGTACGCACGCCACACACACACATACACTTGAAGTAGTCAGATAAGAATAGTTACCATACAATTGTTAGTGTAGTAGCAACAATATT
>WNWK01050477.1:0-12823 GCA_009830355.1 Cherax destructor | reverse complement strand
CCAACACTCTTACTCCCTCCCAACACCCTTACTCCCCTCCCAACACTCTTACTCCCCTCCCAACACCCTTACCCCTCTCAACACTCTTACTCCCCTCCCAACACCCTTACTCCCCTCCCAACACTCTTACTCCCCTCCCAACACCATTACTCCCTCCCAACACTCTTACTCCCCTCCCAACACCCTTACTCCCTCCCAACACCCTTACTCCCCTCCCAACACCCTTACTCCCCTCCCAACACCCCCCTTGCCTAATTCTCCCCTCACTTTCTTTTCAGTAGTGTTAAATATGCCGTCCTGCCTCCACTGTCCAGTTCTATGGAACTATGGCACTTAAAGCCTTCTATGGCTCTTCTGGGCCACTTATATGGCACTATATCCCCCCTGGAGGCCCTCTATGGCCCTCAGAGGGGAGGTAAACACCAGTGCCACCCTCTCGTTTATGGTCCATTACTAAGACCAATGATACCAACCATGTACTATATTAAGTCATCGTAGCCTCCCTCTCTCCCTTCCTCCCTCCCTCCCCCTTCTCTTCCGTCTCGCTCCTTCCCTATCTTACTCCCTCTCTCTCCTTCCTTCTCTCCCTCCTTCCCTCTCTCACTCCCTCTCCCTCCTTCTGTCTCTCACTCCTTCTCCCTACTTTTGTCTCTCCCTCCCTCTCCCTCCTTCTGTCTCTCACTCCCTCTCCCTCCTTCCCTCTCTCACTCCCTCTCCCTCCTTCCCTCTCTCACTCCCTCTCCCTCCTTCCCTCTCCCTCTCCCTCCTGTCTCTCACTTCCTCTCCCTCCTTCCCTCTCTCACTCCTCTCCCTCCTTCCCTCTCTCACTCCTCTCCCTCCTGTCTCTCACTTCCTCTCCCTCCTTCTGTCTCTCACTTCCTCTCATTCCTTCTGTCTCTCACTTCCTCTCCCTCCTTCCCTCTCTCACTCCCTCTCCCTCTCGGCAGAGTACTTGCCCCACTCCTCTGACTCTCACATTTAACATACACAATAACATGAGTCATAACACTGTATCAACCTCTGTAGACGATACTATCTATCAGAGGGCCAACCATAGACGATACTATCTATCAAATGCCATGACGTACTTCATCAGGAAATGACCATCATCAAAGGACCATGACGTACTATCTATCAGAAGGCCAACCATAGACGATACTATCTATCAAAGGCCACCATAGACGATCTATCTATCAGGGCACCATAGACGATACTATCTATCAGAGGGCCAACCATAGACGATACTATCTATCAAAGGGCCAACCATAGACGATACTATCTATCAGAAGGCCAACCATAGACGATACTATCTATCAAAGGGCCATCCATAGACGATACTATCTATCAGAGGGCCAACCATAGACGATACTATCTATCAGAGGGCCAACCATAGACGATACTATCTATCAGAGGGCCAACCATAGACGATACTATCTATCAGAAGGCCAACCATAGACGATACTATCTATCAGAGGGCCATCCATAGACGATACTATCTATCAGAGGGCCAACCATAGACGATACTATCTATCAGAAGGCCAACCATAGACGATACTATCAAAGGGCCAACCATAGACGATACTATCTATCAGAGGGCCAACCATAGACGATACTATCTATCAGAGGGCCAACCATAGACGATACTATCTATCAGAGGGCCAACCATAGACGATACTATCTATCAGAGGGCCAACCATAGACGATACTATCTATCAGAGGGCCAACCATAGACGATACTATCTATTTGAGGGCCAACCATAGACGATACTATCTATCAAGGGCCAACCATAGACGATACTATCTATCAGAAGGCAACCTATAGACGATACTATCTATCAGAGGGCAACCATAGACGATACTATCTATCAGAGGGCCATCCATAGACGATACTATCTATCAGAAGGCCAACCATAGACGATACTATCTATCAGACGGCCATCCATAGACGATATTATCTATCAGAGGGCCATCCATAGACGATACTATCTATCAGAGGGCCAACCATAGACGATACTATTTATCAGAGGGCCATCCATAGACGATACTATCTATCAGAGGGCCATCCATAGACGATACTATCTATCAAGGGCCAACCATAGACGATACTATCTATCAGAGGGCCATCCATAGACGATACTATCTATCAGAGGGCCATCCATAGACGATATTATCTATCAGAGGCCATCCATAGACGATATTATCTATCAGAGGGCCAACCATAGACGATACTATCTATCAGAGGGCCAACCATAGACGATACTATCTATCAGAAGGCCAACCATAGACGATACTATCTATCAAAGGGCCATCCATAGACGATACTATCTATCAGAAGGCCAACCATAGACGATACTATCTATCAGAGGGCCATCCATAGACGATATTATCTATCAGAGGGCCAACCATAGACGATCCTATCTATCAGAAGGCCAACCATAGACGATACTATCTATCAGAGGGCCAACCATAGACGATACTATCTATCAGAAGGCCAACCATAGACGATACTATCTATCAGAGGGCCAACCATAGACGATACTATCTATCAGAGGGCCAACCATAGACGATACTATCTATCAGAGGGCCAACCATAGACGATACTATCTATCAGAGGGCCAACCATAGACGATACTATCTATCAGAGGGCCAACCATAGACGATACTATCTATCAGAGGGCCAACCATAGACGATACTATCTATCAGAGGGCCATCCATAGACTCTCCTAACAGCTGTCTAGTAAGATTAAGTACAGGTACACACAAGAACAATTATCATACCTAATAACATATGCAAAACAACCACGGGGGAGTTGAATGATAGCTCTAGGCCTTTCGTGTTGCAATCAACGCAAAGGCGCCCCCTGTGATCGTATTTGCTTGGACCTCCTCCTCTTTTCTGGAACATTGCAAGCTCCTGACGATGTGACTGCAACATGAAAGGCCTAGAGTGGTTGCTCTGCATCTTGTATTGTTTATTCACGATGCTTGCATCAACGTACAAGTGGTTGTAAGAACTTAACAACACTGCAGTTAGCCAGGGATCAAACCCGCTATATTTTAGCCCGCCTCGTGGGAAGCCAACCAAAATCAACGACGCTCTAGTCCACTGAGCCATCAATGCTACAAACATCAGGTACTAACACTGGGCATGTCACACCTGATGCCACCACATACGTGGCTGTGGTACCTGGAGTCTACATGGAGGGTATTCCGGTTATCAACGCCCCCGCGGCCCGGTCCACGACCAGGCCTCCCGGTGGATCAGGGCCTGATCAACCAGGCTGTTACTGCTGGACGCACGTAGTTTAACGTATGAACCACAGTCTGGCTGATCTGGCACCGACTTTAAAGTATCTGTTCAGCTCCCTCTTGAAGGCAGCCAGAAGTTTTGAAGGCAGCCAGGAGTCTTGAAGGCAGCCAGGAGTCTTGAAGGCAGCTCAAAAGTAATTCCATTCTTCTCACATCTGGACTACCAGCCTTCACCAGCAGTACACATACATACCCAGTGTTACTGGGTACCTGATGCTGGTAGCATTGATGGCTCAGTGGATAGAGCGTCGTGGATCTTAGCTTCCCACGAGGTGAGCTAAAATATCATGGGTTCAATCCCTGGCTAGTCACAGTATTGTTAATAGTAACATTCCTCTACCTTTGGTGAGTTTCCAGAGTCTTGTTACTCTCAGAGCCCGGCCATGGGCCAGGCTCGTTTGATGCTTGCCTGGTCAATCAGCCTCTAACACTTAGGATAAGCGAGTTATTTCCAGTGGGGTCCTTGTGACCTCCCACCCACTGACCTGACGCCGAAACCTGACGCTAGTTCAAAAGACAAAAGACCTGAGACTTAAGCCGTGAGGCGTGTCCGACAGCTAATTTACGAAGGTAAGGTGTGGCTGCTAGGTAGCCCTCACAAGCACACTGACTACATCACAATCTGTGATATAAACCAAGTCTTCCAGTGGACCACTGACAACACGATGCTCAGTGAGAACAAATTCCGCTACGCTAAGGAAGAATGGAGGAAATAATATCAGAGTACAAAGCACATTTGAAGCATTCAATAGAAAGTAGTACCAAGTCCAGTGTGAGAGACCTAGGAGAGATAATGTCAGATCTCACCTTCAAGGATCACAACAATGTTATCACAAAAACAATGATAGGTTGGATAACTAGAACCTTCACTGGTTTATAAATTCAGTCAGGTACCTTACTGGTAGTGCTTGAAGTACCTAGAACTGTTCTTATAACGTAGGCGAGAAAGATGCCTCATAATTTACACCTGGAAGATACTGGAGGGACTGGTACCAAACCTGCACACTGAAATGACTACTTGTGAACACAAAATGCTTGGCAGACGGTGCCAGGAGCTGAGACTCAACCCCTGCAACCACACATATGTATGGTGCAGGATACCACCAATGATAAGTAGGGGTGTCAGGTGCCAGATCAAGCTACCTACCTACATATCTACCTCCCTACCAACCTATCTCCCTCCCTCCCTATCTACCTACCTACCAACCTACCTATTTACCAACCAACCTCCCTCCCTCCCTACCTTCGTACCTATTTCCTCTTCCTGCCTCCCTACCTATTCCCCCCCTCCCTCCCTCCCTCCATGTGGTTTCCTTCCTTCCTCCCTCAACTTCCCCCTCCATTACCTGGTTTTTCATCAGATAGTCTAGTCATCCCTCCCTCCCTTCTTCCTTCCTTCCTCCCTTCTTCCTTCCTTCCTCCCTTCTTCCTTTCTTCCTCCCTCCCTCTCTGTTTCCCTAGATAGAAGGCCCCTTGGAAGAGAGAGAGAGAGAGAGAGAGAGAGAGAGAGAGAGAGAGAGAGAGAGAGAGAGAGAGAGAGAGAGAGAGAGAGAGATAAGAAAAATTAAAAGGCAAGAGGACGATGATAACTGAGGAGATTTAAGAGGAAGATAATAAAGAGGAAGATGAGAGGAATAGAGAAGATGAGGTATGGCACGTGGCTGGACAAGGAAGAATAAAACTAGGGAGAAGGATGAAGGATAGGGAGGCTAGGGAGAAGTAGGGAGGAGGAAGAGGAAGTGGGAGAGAGAGAAAGAGGAGCAGGAAGTGGGGAGAGGAGGAAAAGAGTGAAGAGAAAGAGTAGGAAAGAAGGAAGAGCAAATTGACACATCACCAGCTCTCTTTATCCTCCTCTTCCTTTCTCACTCCATCATCAACATTCTTAATATCTTCCTTTATTACATTCCAGCCATGTTATAGTGTCTTCTTGACCCCCTGTGTGACCTGACCTCTCTCTCTCTCTCTCCCTCTGTCTCTCTCCCTCTCCCTCTCTCCCTCTCCCTCTCTGTCTCTCTCCCTCTCCCTCTCCCTCTCTGTCTCTCTCTCTCTCCCTCTCCTCTCCCTCTCCCTTCCTACCTCTAACATAGTAATTGAAAATTATCGTAAATTAAGATGTAATCCTGGAAATACTGGGAGAGAGAGAGAGAGAGGGGAGATAGGGAGAGATAGAGGGGATAGAGAGGGAGATAGTGAGATAGAGGGAGAGGAGGAGACGAGATAGAGCGGGAGATAGTGAGAGGGGGGAGATAGGGAGAGATAGAGAGGGAGATAGGGAGATAGAGGGGGAGAGAGAGAGGGGGGAGATAGTGAGAGAGAGAGAGAGGGGAGATAGGGAGAGAGATGGAGAGGGAGATAGTGAGAGGGAGAGATGGAGAGGGAGAGAGAGATAGAGAGGGAAGTAGTGAGATAGAGGGAGAGAGAGAGGAAAGTAGTGAGATAGAGGGAGAGAGAGAGAGGGAAGTAGTGAGATAGAGGGAGAGAGAGTACTTGTTAGTCTCAAAATAAGACTATCTACTGAGAACTTTATCTAGACTAAGAACTATCGTCTATTATCTAGAAATACGAGGCAGGGATAGTACGCCAGAAGGCTAGCTAGTCGACTATCGTCCGAGGGTAGAAAGATGCCTCATAACCTACACCTGGAAGATACTGGAGCGACTGCTACCAAACCTGCACTGAAGTGACTACTTGTGAATATATGAGGCTTGGCAGATGGGTCCAGGAGCTGAGACTCAACCCCTGCAACCACATATAGGTGAGTACAGTGCAGGATGCCACCAATGGTAAGCAAGAGTGACGAATACTGAGAGAGAAGTCAATAAGTGTAGAGGGACCACGACTCTTCAACACACTACCATCAAGAAGGAACTAAGACAGATTCCTCAACACAGTTCCTGATCAGCCAGGTTGTGGTGCACATTAAGAGGCTGACTGATCAGAGCAACAACCTGAAGGACTGGCCTGGGACCGGGCCCCGGGGGCGCTGACCCCCTGAAGTGACTACAGGCAAACTACAGGTTTTCTTTTCCTTCTTACTCTTCCCTCTTCTTAAGTCTTCCTCCTTGCTCTTCTTACTCCTCCCTCTTCTTAAGTCTTCCTTCTTGCTCTTCTTACTCTTCCCTCTTCTTAAGTCTTCCTCCTTGCTCTTCTTACTCCTCCCTCTTCTTAAGTCTCCCTCCTTGCTCTTCTTACTCTTCCCTCTTCTTAAGTCTTCCTCCTTGCTCTTCTTACTCTTCCCTCTTCTTAAGTCTTCCTCCTTGCTCTTCTTACTCTTCCCTCTTCTTAAGTCTTCCTCCTTGCTCTTCTTACTCCTCCTCTTCTTAAGTCTCCTCCTGTCTTCTCTTCCCCTTCTTAAGTCTTCTCCTTGCTCTTCTTACTCTTCCTCTTCTTAAGTCTCCTCCTTGCTCTTCTTACTTTTCTTCTTAAGTCTTCCTCCTTGCTCTTCTTACTCCTCCCTCTTCTTAAGTCTTCCTCCTTGCTCTTCTTACTCCTCCCTCTTCTTAAGTCTTCCTCCTTGCTCTTCTTACTCCTCCCTCTTCTTAAGTCTTCCTCCTTGCTCTTCTTACTCTCCCTCTTCTTAAGTCTTCCTCCTTGCTTCTTTACTCTTCCCTCTTCTTAAGTCTCCTCCTTGCTCTTCTTACTCCTCCTCTTCTTAAGTCTTCCTCCTTGCTCTTCTTCTCTCCTCTTCTTAAGTCTTCCTCCTTGCTCTTCTTACTCCTCCCTCTTCTTAAGTCTTCCTCCTGCTCTTCTTACTCTTCCCTCTTCTTAAGTTTCCTTGCTCTTCTTACTCCTTCCTTTCTTAAGTCTTCCTCCTTGCTCTTCTTACTCTTCCTCTTCTTAAGTCTTCCTCCTTGCTCTTCTTCTCCTCTTCTTAAGTCTCCTCCTTGCTCTTCTTATCCTCCTCTTCTTAAGTCTCCTCCTTGTCTTCTTACTCTTCCTCTTCTTAAGTTTCTCCTTGCTCTTCTTACTCTTCCCTCTTCTTAAGTCTTCCTCCTTGTCTTCTTACTCCTCCCTCTTCTTAAGTCTTCCTCTGCTCTTCTTACTCCCCTCTTCTAAGTCTTCCTCCTGCTCTTTCTTACCCCCTCTTCTTAAGTCTTCCTCCTTGCTCTTCTTACTCTCCTCTTCTTAAGTCTCCCCCTTTGCTCTTTCTTACTCTCCTTCTTAAGTCTCCTCCTGTCTTCTTACTCCTCCCTCTTCTTAAGTCTCCTCCTTGCTCTTCTTACTTTCCCTCTTCTTAAGTCTCCTCCTTGCTTCTTACTCTTCCTCTTCTTAAGTCTTCCTCCTTGCTTCTTCTTACTCTTCCTCTTCTTAAGTCTTCCTCCTTGCTCTTCTTACTCTTCCTCTTCTTAAGTCTTCCTCCTTGCTCTTCTTACTTTTCCCCTCTTCTTAAGTCTTCTCCTTGCTTCTTCTTACTCCTCCCTCTTCTTAAGTCTTCCTCCTTGCTCTTCTTACTCCTCCCTCTTCTTAAGTCTTCCTCCTTGCTCTTCTTACTCCTCCCTCTTCTTAAGTCTTCCTCCTTGCTCTTCTTACTCCTCCCTCTTCTTAAGTCTTCCTCCTTGCTCTTCCTCCTCCATCTAGAACACACGTAACACAAGCACCTAATCATTACATATAAAGCAGTGGTGACAGTAGTGGTGACAGCAGTGACAGTAGTGGTGACAGCAGTGACAGTATTGGTGACTGCAGTGACAGTAGTGGTGACTGCAGTGACAGTAGTGGTGACAACAGTGACAGTAGTGGTGACAACAGTGGTGACAACAGTACTGACAGCAGTGGTGACAGCAGTGGCGTCACTCCCCCCTCCACTAAGTTCTGGGTTACACAACCCTGACAATAACAGCTAGAGTCGGGTCATAAAGAGGAGGGGAAGGCACTCTGCGTGTCTTAAATGGTACCATCACCATTGTGCTGTGACATGCTGTGGACACGCTGGACATGGCTTACTTAGTCTTTATGCACATTTCACCTGGATACGTGAGGAAAGGTAAACCCACCCGGTTAATTACTGGGAGGAAGGGAGGAAGAACGTAAGGGAGGAACACCATACGGGAGGAAGAGCAGTAAGGGAGGGAAGGGCGTTAAATTAGGGCAAATTGTGACTGGCGTACCTACCTACCTTCCTAACTACCTTTCTTTCTATCTACCTACAGTAGTGTGCAAATTGGGACAGGAGTAAATTCTGTGATTGTCTCTTATGTCTTAGTCTCTGGCTTAATTAATGTGTCTGGGTTCTTTTCAGAAGAGTTTGTTATTGACTTCTGGCAACCATCCAGCCATGGTGTTACCCTGTGACTTGTCAGTGCTACAACAGCTGTTGTTCTGTAAGGCTATTCCTGCAAGCGTGCTCCGTGAGTGACTGTGGTTTTGCCGAATTCTCTCCAATTCATGATTACTGCTGAAATTCATGATGGATGTTACTCCTAGGAAGCTGCAAGTACAAAACATGCTGACTTGATTAGCAGACAGAGTCTAGCAAAGTCAACTGCTGGTGGGATTCTGAAGAGAGCTGATGACACTGGTGATTGTTGAGCGCTGCGTCGAGGAAGATGTACAAGACAATGCAAGACAACACCTCACCATGACAAGGTTATCATAAGACAAAGTATGAAGGATCCCAAGACAAATAACAAAGATCTAGAGTGAGATTTGGCTTCAGCTGCGTAAATGTTGATTCTTCTACTGGTCGACGAAGGTTCCTTGAAGTAGACACAACTGCCAGAAACCTAGTAAAGAAACAGTTATTGACTGTTGCTATTAAGGAAAAACGGCTGTGGTGGACACTGGATCATTAGTGGACTACACATGAAGGGAGCAAAGTTATATTTTCAGACGAGGCGCATTTTGAAGTACATGGGTACACATCAGTGGTAGTGAAGTACATGGGTACACATCAGTGGTAGTGAAGTACATGGGTACACATCAGTGGTAGTGTAGTACATGGGTACACATCAGTGGTAGTGAAGTACATGGGTACACATCAGTGGTAGTGAAGTACATGGGTACACATCAGTGGTAGTGTAGTACATGGGTACACATCAGTGGTAGTGAAGTACATGGGTACACATCAGTGGTAGTGAAGTACATGGGTACACATCAGTGGTAGTGAGCACATGGGTACACATCAGTGGTAGTGTAGTACATGGGTACACATCAGTGGTAGTGAAGACATGGGACACATCAGTGATAGTGTAGTACATGGGTACACATCAGTGGTAGTGAAGTACATGGGTACACATCAGTGATAGTGAAGTACATGGGTACACATCAGTGATAGTGAAGTACATGGGTACACATCAGTGATAGTGAAGTACATGGGTACACATCAGTGATAGTGAAGTACATGGGTACACATCAGTGGTAGTGAAGTACATGGGTACACATCAGTGATAGTGAAGTACATGGGTACACATCAGTGGTAGTGAAGTACATGGGTACACATCAGTGGTAGTGAAGTACATGGGTACACATCAGTGGTAGTGAAGTACATGGGTACACATCAGTGGTAGTGAAGTACATGGGTACACATCAGTGATAGTGAGTACATGGGACACATCAGTGGTAGTGAAGTACATGGGTACACATCAGTGATAGTGAAGTCAATGGGTACACATCAGTGATAGTGAAGTACATGGGTACACATCAGTGTAGTGAAGTACATGGGTACACATCAGTGGTAGTGAAGTACATGGGTACACATCAGTGATAGTGTAAGTCACATGGGTACACATCAGTGGTAGTGAAGTACATGGGTACACATCAGTGGTAGTGAAGTACAAGGTACACATCAGTGATAGTGAAGTACATGGGTACACATCAGTGGTAGTGTAGTACATGGGTACACATCAGTGGTAGTGAAGTACATGGGTACACATCAGTGGTAGTGAAGTACAAGGGTACACATCAGTGATAGTGAAGTACATGGGTACACATCAGTGATAGTGAAGTACATGGGTACACATCAGTGATAGTGAAGTACATGGGTACACATCAGTGATAGTGAAGTACATGGGTACACATCAGTGATAGTGAAGTACATGGGTACACATCAGTGGTAGTGAAGTACATGGGTACACATCAGTGGTAGTGAAGTACATGGGTACACATCAGTGATAGTGAAGTACATGGGTACACATCAGTGATAGTGAAGTACATGGGTACACATCAGTGATAGTGAAGTACATGGGTACAGATCAGTGATAGTGAAGTACAAGGGTACACATCAGTGATAGTGAAGTACATGGGTACACATCAGTGATAGTGAAGTACATGGGTACACATCAGTGGTAGTGAAGTACATGGGTACACATCAGTGATAGTGAAGTACATGGGTACACATCAGTGATAGTGAAGTACAAGGGTACACATCAGTGGTAGTGAAGTACAAGGGTACACATCAGTGATAGTGAAGTACATGGGTACACATCAGTGGTAGTGAAGTACATGGGTACACATCAGTGATAGTGAAGTACATGGGTACACATCAGTGATAGTGAAGTACATGGGTACACATCAGTGGTAGTGAAGTACAAGGGTACACATCAGTGGTAGTGAAGTACAAGGGTACACATCAGTGATAGTGAAGTACATGGGTACACATCAGTAGTCATGAGATGGAACAAAGACGAACATCTTCAGACTGGACACCTAAGATGTTTTGGTATAGTTTTACTGCTAACGGTCCAGGACGGCTTGTTATTGTCAAGAGAACCATGAACAGTGCCAAGCACAAGGCAATCCTGGTAACTCCTTTGCTTCCCATTGTGGATAGAGACTTCCTGGCGGAGGAGGCATTTTCCAGCAGCATCTTGCTCCATGCCACACTTCCAGAAAAATGCTGACATTCTTCGGAGAGAGTGACCTAAGCATTCTAAGTCTTGGAAACTCTCCTGACCTCAACCCAATTGAGAAACTATGGCCAATAACGAAACGCAGGATCACGAAACAGAACTGTTTGACTGTGGAGAGGCTAACCTGTTGCTGTTATTAGGACCTGGTACCACCACGAAGAGCCTGACAAAATGTGTTTAACAATGGTCGAGTGTGTCAGTGTGTAGCAATGCTTATAAAAGCAAAGGGTAGTCATATCTCTTATTAAATCAATTATCTGTCATATCATTGCCGGGTATTTTTCAATTAAACATTAATTTTTCAAATAAATATCTTATTTCATCACTGCCCCGATTAATATACACACCAATGTACCTACCCACCTACCTATCTTCCTACCTTCCAATCTACCTTAATTCCTACTAACCTATCTACCTTCCTTCCTAACTACCTGCCTTCATGTTCCTTCACGATCCCACCTTTAATCTACTCGCTAGAGACAACACAATGCCTGGGGAATGGGATATCAAGTTGACTCTTAAGCAAGGGAATGGTAGGTTCCCCTCCATTTATCGTCTCCAAGAGCCCTTCACCTGCAACAGTAAGGCAAACAGTAACTTGCAACAGTAAGACAAACAGTAACCCAACAGTAGGGCCCTAAACTACCCTCAGACACCCAACATGTCGTGGCTACAACACATCAACCTTACGACTGTAACCTAAACCCAACCATGCAGTGTGTACCTTGTGTTCCCTAGTGTTGTGTGTACCTTGTGTTCCCTAGTGTTGTGTGTACCTTGTGTTCCCTAGTGTTGTGTGTGCCTTGTGTTCCCTAGTGTTGTGTGTACCTTGTGTTGCTGTACCTTGTGTTGTGTGTACTTTGTGTTCCCTAGTGTTGTGTGTACCTTGTGTTCCCTAGTGTTGTTGTACCTTGTGTTGTATGTGCTTTGTCTTGAATTTTATGTACGTTCTATGTACACATAAAGCCTTCAGGAATTTTTATAATCTTTTGTTATTGTTCAACAACATACATCAGGTCAAACTTCGAAGGGCATACAAAATAATATATATATATATATATATATATATATATATATATATATATATATATATATATATATATATATATATATATATATATATATATATATATATATATATATATATATATATATATATATATATATATATATATATATATTTTATATATATATATATATATATATATATATATATATATATATATATATATATATATATATATATATATATATATATATATATATATATATATATATATATATATATATATATATATATATATATATATATATATATATATATATATATATATATATATATATATATATATATATATATATATATATATATATATATATATATATATATATATATATATATATATATATATATATATATATATATATATATATATATATATATATATATATATATATATATATATATATATATATATATATATATATATATATATATATATATATATATATATATATATATATATATTTTATATATATATATATATATATATATATATATATATATATATATATATATATATATATATATATATATATATATATATATAATATATATATATATATATATATATATATATATATATTATATATATATATATATATA
>WNWK01050476.1:0-12824 GCA_009830355.1 Cherax destructor | reverse complement strand
GAAAGGGTCTTCAATCTTTCTTCGTAAGGAAGATTTCTAATGCTATGTATTAATTTAGTCATTCTACGCTGAATGTTTTCTAACGAATTTATCTCCATTCTGTAATATGGAGACCAGAACTGAGCTGCGTAATCTAGGTGAGGCCTTACTAATGATGTATAAAGCTGTAATATAACCTCTGGACTTCTGTTGCTAACACTTCTTGATATAAATCCCAGTAATCTATTTGCATTATTACGTACGCTTAGGCATTGCTGTCTTGGTTTAAGGTTGCTGCTTACCATCACCCCCAAGTCCTTCTCGCAATCTGTATGGCTAAGTTCTACCTGAAACTCTTCCAGGAATTAAGATTAGTCCTATTTATCATTAAATTCTTCCCAAATTTTATATTATAAATGAATCCAATTTATATAAACCAAAGAAATATTCATATTATTGCAAAACTACTTAATGAAATATGATTCTATTATATTCTCTCAACCATGGATTGCTATGATACAACTTTCTCAGCATTTTGAAAATCAATTAGATGGTTAAAATCTCTCACATGAAAAATAGAGCTTTAAAAGAATCTTGTCCAGTTCTAATGCTAATACTTCTAATACTTACCCAGTATTAGATTCACTCTTGTACCTCCCCGTCTGTCACTATAAATACCCCTTCCTCCGTCTCTGTGTGTTAGGGGATTTTGTAAATGGTCCAAGGGGGGCCGAAACGTCGTCTAAGCTCCCCCCTTTATAGTGGGGGTTGTGTTTTATTTGTGGGTTTTTCTGTAAATTTAAAATCAATGTTCCCCTTAATAATAAAACACTAGAAGGGCAATGAGTTATTTACTTCGAATTCAACAGAAAAATTTTAAAGAATGAGCTAAGCTTTTTAAATTTTAAACGGGAATGGTTTATGTCTACATTCTTGGGCATAAAAAAAATGCCCAAAATATCTATACCACTTAGCTTTTTGGGGAAAGGGATTGTGTTACAATCTTGTTTAAAAATTCCATATATAAACACTAAGAACAGGTGAAAGAGGATTTCCCATTGCCATACCAAACGTCTGAGTGTAAAACTCATCATTAAATACAAATTTTGCATCAACAATACAAAGTTTAATAAGTTTAATGATAGTAGGAACTGGCAATGGTAAATCGTAATTAACCAGTTCTTCAGATAAGACACTTAGTAAATCATCAACTGGAACTTTTGTAAACAAGGAGGTAACATCAAAACTAACCATATTGAAATCATTTAAATCAGTCAAGGTGCTTAATTTATCAACTATATCTAAGTTGTTTTTAACATTAAAATTAGAATTTTTTCCAACAATTGGGCTCAAAATATCAACAAGCCATTTAGAAAGTTTATAAGAAACTGAACCTATGGAGCTAATAATTGGTCATACAGGATTACCAGGTTTGTGTGTTTTTATTAATCCATACATATAAGGTAAAGATGGATTAGTGGAAGTAATTTTTTTAATTAATTTATCTTTGCCCTTCAGTAGATGTTTTATTGTTTTATTGAAATTGCTGTTAACAGTTTCTAAGGGATTCTTTCTAAGTTTAGAATAGGTTTCAAAATCATCTAGGAGGTTATTCATTTTATCTTGGTAATCGGTTTCTTTCATAATTACTATTGCATTTATATTATCTGCTTTAGTAAGGCACAATTTTTTATTATTCAAAAGTGTATCATAAGACTTAAAAAATCTTTGAGGGCAATTGGGAATATTTTGTTTTAACATTGAGCTATATACCATCCCCTTACTAATATTAATTTCATCAGTGGATAAATCAGAGGATTTTTCTAAATTACAAAAGGCTTTGCAATTTCAACATTATTAAGTTTTTGAAGTTGCAAAACTTAAACCGAAACCAAGAGCAGCAGTTGTATTTTTATCTAATATTTCATCTGATAAGTTAATTACAAAATTGTTATTAGCGTGCTTTGTCCAATCACTATTTTCAATTAAATTATCTAATTTTCTTTGTAGTTTGTTTTTGAGATTATTACAAATTCTTCTGAGTTTATTATAGCAATGATCCAACATACTATGTTGCCATTCTGATGGAATAGCTTGATAAAAGAAGTATTTTTTGTTTCTTAATATTTTGAATGCTTCTTTCTCCTGTATCTTAGTAATTTCAATATGTTTCTGAACGATAATTCTCATAAAATCATCAAAAGGACGATCTCTCATGTCAAACAGTCTTTTAAAAAATTAAGTCGAATTTTAAGCTTACGTGACTTGATCAGTGCAGAAGAAAACTGGGAAACAAAAGAAATATGATTAGGAAAGCTTACCGAGAACATTGTGAAGAGTCGTGTGGTATCCATTGATGCAAAAAGATCACAAAAAACAGGTGATATCAAAATATGCAAGACAACCACAATGAAAAAATAGAAGAATTCCAAGTACTTTCGTGACTACTCACATTATCAAGGAACTATAAAAGAAAACATGGCAATGAGGCTTATAAAGGGGCAAGACTACACCTCACAGTCACATCATACTAACAAAGACCACACCTCACAGTAGCGTAACATCTCACGACTCTGTGATAATGTGAGTAGTCACGAATGCGCTTGGAATTCTTCTATTTTTTCAACAGGGTCCCTCTGACCCTGTTGACATCTGCCACCTGCAAACTGACTGATATTTCTGTGAGGATGTACATAGTGGGAGGGAAGACTGGCCAGTGTATATATATATATATATATATATATATATATATATATATATATATATATATGTTTCTTTACACCTGTTGTCTATGTTCACCCATCAGTAAAATGGGTACCTGGGTGTTAGTCGACTGGTGTGAGTCGCATCCTAGGACACTAACCTAATCTGCCCGAAATGCTCAGCATAACAAGGGACTTTCTATATAGTAGTATGTCATTGATGTCAGCTAGGCCTGTATACCATGTACATGTACTTGTAGTAAATAAAGATATTATTATATTATTATTATATATATATATATATATATATATATATATATATATATATATATATATATATATATATATATATATATATGTACATCCTCTTAAACAGAAATATCAGTCAGTTTGCAGGTGGCAGAGGTCAACAAGGTCAGAGGGACGACCAGCCTCTCGAGTATTTCGTCATTAAATGACCTTTTTGGCCTTTATTTATAAAGATATATACTTGAATTTTGTGATATCATACATAGAACATAAGAATGAAGGAACACTGCATCAGGCCTACTGGCCCATGCGAGGCAAGTCCAAGTCTCCAACCGGCTTAAGCCAATGCCCCGACCCAGCCAGGTCAGGTTACATTCACTTAAGGAAGGAGCACGGTATCTGACCTAGTGGCACAAGCTAGTCAGGACCAACTCACACTCACCCGCACCCACTCATATATTTATCTAGCCGACCACCTGAATTTAACCCTCCCCAGGTAAACTCCAGGTAGTCATGTCACTTCCACTTAAGAAATTAGTACGGCATCTGACCTAGTAGCACAAGCTAGTCAGGTCCAACTCACACCCACCCACACCCACTCATGTATTTATCTAATCTATTTTTAAAACTACAGAACGTCCCAGCCCCTATGACGGTACTCGGGAGTTTGTTCCACTCATCCACAACTCTATTACCAAACCAGTGCTTTCTTATATCCTTCTTGAATCTGAACTTTTCCAACTTGAAACCATTGCTGCGAGTCCTGTCTTGGCTGGATATTTTCAGTACGCTATTTACATCCCCTTTATTTATTCTTGTTTTCCATTTATACACCTCAATCATATCTTCCCTAATTCTACGCCTTTCTAGAGAGTGCAGATTCAGGTCCCTCAGTCTATCCTCATAGGGAAGATTTCTGATACATGGGATCAACTTTGTCATCCTCCTCTGTACGTTTTCCAGTGCATTTATATCCATCCTGTAATACGGTGACCAGAACTGTGCAGCATAATCTATTATTTATACTTCTTGATATGAAGCCAAGGATTATGTTAGCTTTATTGCGAACATTTATGCACTGTTATCTTGGTTTCAGATTACTAACCAGAACTCCTAAATCCTTCTCGCAATCACAAGTATTAAGATCTACATTATTCAGTTTATATGTGGCATGTTTATTGTCCTGCCCAACATTTAGAACTTTGCATTTGTCTACATTAAACTGCATCTGCCACTTCTCCGACCACTGCATCAGTCTATTCAAATCATCCTGGAGTGCTCTAATGTCCTTATTAGAATGAATTGGACGGCCTATTTTTGTGTCATCAGCAAATTTGCTTATGTTGCTATTTATTCCCTCATCTATGTCGTTTATGTAAATTGTAAACAACAGGGGGCCCAAAACTGACCCCTGTGGAACACCGCTTGAGACGTGCCCCCATTCTGATTTCTCTCCAATTTTGCAAACTCTCTGCCGCCTATTTGTCAACCATGCCTCTACCCAGGAAAAAAATTCTCCTCCTATTCCGTGTGCCTTAAGTTTCATCAATAGCCTCTGATGTGGAACTTTATCGAAAGCCTTACTGAAGTCCATATACACAATATCATATTCATTACCATGATCTACCTCCTCAAACACCTTAGTGAAAAAAGTTAGTAAATTCGTAAGACAGGAACGCCCCTTAGTAAAACCGTGTTGAGATTCCTTAATCAATTTATACTTTTCAAGATGGCTACGAATTGCCTCGGCAATTATTGATTCCATAAATTTACCAACTATGGAGGTAATGCTTATTGGTCTATAGTTCGAAGCTAATGACCTGTCACCTGCCTTGTAAATAGGTATTACATTTGCCCTTTTCCACTTGTTTGGCACTATGCCAGTTTGTAGTGATATATTGAAAAGATTTGCCAAAGGTTTGCTAAGTTCCTCTTTACATTCCTTTAAAACTCTTGCAAACAGTTCATCAGGGCCTGGGGATTTGTTAGGTTTTAATTTCTCTATTTGCCTGAGGACCATGTCAATAGTTACCCCAATCGAGCATAGTCTATTATCTTCCTGGTCTACATAATTTATTATTTCTGGAATTCTGCTAGTATCCTCCTGAGTAAAAACTGAGAGGAAGTAAGTATTGAAAATTTCACACATATCCTTATCACTGTCCGTGATCTGTCCTGAGTTACACTTAAGTGGGCCTATCTTGTCCCTAATCTTACTTCTGTATAACTGAAAGAACCTTTTGGGTTAGTCTTCGAATCCCTTGTGACCTTAGCCTCATAATCCATTTTTGCTTTTCTTATTCCTTTTTTTATTTCTCTTTAATTGAAAATATTGATTTCTTATCTGTTCATCCACTCTTTTGATATGCCTATATATGCCTCTCTTTGACCAATGAGATGTTTTACTCTATTGTTCATTATTACAACCTCAGGTTCAATGCCTGTTATCCTGAGTGTAAAAGGGAAATCGGAGCAAAGAAACACAGTAGAAAATACTTTGAATTGTATTTCCTTCACTAAGCAATTAAAATTATATGACTTTTGTATTTTCCTTCACAAAGTAGATCATAAGGCTTTGTACACGTATGTATGTACTCTATATACAGAGATATTAGTATTAGTGCACGCCACGGTAGTCAAGGCAAAACAGCAGCCAATAGACAGAGACAACCGTACAACAACCAGCTCAATGCAGGAATGACAATGACAAATTTGCGAGTGGTAACCACATCACCTTTGCCATTGTCAGACCCGCATTATGATTGGCTGAACCGAGTCGTTGATTTGATGATGGGGCCCCATCTCCAAACCCTTAACGATGGTTCGCTGGTTGGAGGGGAGCCTATGTGAGTGTGTTTAACATGTTCCGAAAAGGGTACGTTCTCTTTGCATGCAACACCCCCACCCCAAGAGGGCTCAGGACTAGGCTTCCACCTCAAATGGGTAGAGTGCCGCCATGGCACGTTACAATAATGGGACTGCCTTTCCCCTCAACCATCCCGCTCATTAGATACAGCTAAACTTTCTCGAGACATAAAGTCCGGCTTTAATCTTAATAGTGAAACAGCAGACGAGAGGGCTAACGTAGGTCCAAAATACCTGCGGTCGGTAGCAGGGTATCCCCTCCCTAAAAAAAAAAAACCACTAGGGGAAAAAAAAAGATCTGGTTCCACCCAAAGTTCCCAATACATCCAAACTAAATGCAATGACTCCTAGATAACACATCTGCCAGCGTATTATTTTTGCCAGGGATGTGTTTTATACATAATTGATAGGGTTGCAGCCGAATACTCCAATGCATGAGTCTTGTGTTGTGATTTTTCATAGACTGGTGGTATACCAGAGGGTTGTGGTCGCTGTAGATGGTGACCACCTGTGAGGACTGGCCCACGTAGACATCAAAATGTTCTAATGCCAATATCAGAGCCAGGGCCTCCTTCTCTATAGTGGAGTAGGCTCTCTGGTGTGGTGCATATTTCGATGAGAAGTATGCCACAGGCGGCAACCCATCATCCCCAGATTGCAGAAGCACTGCCCCCACCCCAGACTCACAAGCATCTATCTGCAAAAAGAAAGGTTTTGAAAAGCCTGAAGACAAAAGAATGGGTGCAGTACAAAGTAATCTCTTGCTTTCGTAAAAGCATCTTGACATTCTGGGGTCCAATTAAAGGGAACTTTGTAACTGGTAAGTGAGGTTAGAGGTGCAACAATATCTGCAAAATTTTTACAGAATCTTCTATAAAACCCTACCATCCCTAGAAAACGTTGAAGGGATTTCCTGCCAGGGGGTACTGGATAATTTTTAATGGCCAAGATTTTTGCAAATTTAGGGGCCACTTTGCCACTACCTACTGCATGGCCCAAAAAATTAACAGTAGATTGGCCAAAGGACGACTTTGATAAATTAACAGTTAAATGGAAACTCTGGAAGGTCTCAAAGAGAGACTTAAGCCTAAACATATGTTGGTCCCAAGTGTCCGACACAACAACTATGTCATCTAGGTAAGCGGCCGTGCCTTCAAGTCTTTTAATAGCCTGATGGATAAGTCTCTGGAATGATACAGGCGAGTTTTTCATTCCGAAGGGGGTCACTGTATATTGATAATGACCTCCTGGAATTACGAAGGCAGAGATTTCATTCGCCTTATCTGTTAAAGGTACTTAATAGTAACCTTTAAAGAGGTCCAATTTGGATACAAAAGTAGCCTTACCCACAAAGTCGATTACGTCATCCAGACGTGGCAGAGGATAGGCATCTGCAACTGTGACCTCATTCACCTTACGGTAGTCTGTACACATTCGGAACCCTCCATCAGCTTTATTAACAAGGATGCACGGTGAAGCCCACGGACTAGATGACTCCTCCACTAACCCATGCTCTAACAGAAATTCTACCTCCTGCTGAAGTAGAATCTGTTTTTCAGAATTAGCTCTGTAAGGGGAGAGTTTAATAGGTTTAGAGTTTCCAACATCTACATCATGATATCCTAGTGTACATTTTTTCGGCACATCCGAAAAAATATCAGGATAAGACTGTAGAGCGCAGTTAAACTAGTTACTTGAGTCTTAGTCAACCCCAACATTAAAGGGTTAGGGTCCTTGAGGAGGATTGAATTGGGAAGCTTTACATTAATCTCAGAGTGCAAAGAGTCAGGGTCATCAGAGGCAGAGGACAGAGTCATTACTGGGACTTTATCTGGTGTATTAAAGGCTTTAATTTGATTAATGTGGTAAGTTTTATTTTTTGAGGTCTTGTCAAGGGAGATACCACATAATTTACATCAGATAATTTACTTACAATTTGCATGGGTCCCATAAATCTAGCTTTCAAGGTGTGGCCAGGTATAGGCCAGGTATATCTCCTGGATGGAAGGAGCGAAACTTTGAATTTCTGTCATACCTCTGTTTCATTGTATTCTTAGCTGCCTTCAAGTTAGCCTTAGCCAACTGACGTGCTACCTGCAACCTTGAAGAAGGGTTGTAGAGGGTTGTGGAGGCGTCTTCTCCATCCATCCTTCTTTGAGCACCCGTAGAGGACCTCGTACATTGTGCCCAAAAATCAGCTTAAATGGACTGTACCCTGTAGACTCTTGCACAGTTTCTCTCATTGCGAATAGCAACAGAGGAAGTGATTCATCCCAGTCTGTAGGAAAATGCAAGCAGAATGTTCTCATCATTGTTTTTAACGTCTGATGGAATCTTTCCAAGGCGCCTTGGGACTGAGAATGATAGGCAGTGGATAGGTTATGAACTATTCCTAGGCTAGTTAATGCTTCCCTAAATGCTTTGGCAGTGAAATTAGTACCTTGATCACTTTGAATAGATTTAGGAATTCCAAAGCAGAAGATATACTTAGTTAAAGCTTTAAGGATTGCTTTAGTGTTAATACTGCGCATGGGAACTGCCTCTGGATATCTAGTTACTCTATCCATGATTGTGAATAAGTATTGATTTCCAGACTTAGCTTTAGGTAGTGGACCTACACAATCAATAAATAATTCTGAAAAAGGGTCTCCATTAACAGGAATGGGATGGAGAGGTGCAGGTTTAATGGGTGTCCAGGTTTCCCTACCTGCTGACATTCTGGACAACAGCGAATATGATTCTTTACATCTTGCCTTAAGTTTGGCCAAAAGAACTCTTATGTTATTCTATACTTAGTTTTGGTAATTCCCAAATGGCCTCCTAAAGAAGAGTTATGGGCTATATTTAAGATCTGAGACCTAATTTTTTTGGAAACTACTAATTTATCTGTTTGCTGTCTTCCCTCTACCTCCTTACCAGTTTCAGTGCAGACTAAGTAATTGTTTTTAAGAAGATATTTCACCGGGTGACCTGAAGTGGATTTACCCATGGCTGCCTAAAAAGCGGAGTTTAGTGAGAAGTCTTTTTGTTGTTCCTCCAGAAAGGACAGTCCCTCAGGCATGGAAACAGAGACATCTGGCAATCCTGCAACCCTGGAATAGGAAGGCTTGATCTGGGGCTGTTCACTAAATTTACGAGGCCCTGGCCAGTTTTCCTCGCAAAACAAATTGGTTAGTCCGAGATCAGAGTCGTCCAAGGACGAGTTAACATTCTCATCAGACATCACTTTGGATTTTGCCCGAGTTATGGCCAACATCGGGGAAGAATTAATCATTATGGGTTCCATACATTTAGTAGACTCAATGTTATTACCCAGTAATAACATTGCATCTTTCATGGGAAATCCCTCCGAGACACCTACAGTCAAATACCCAGTGTAGTATTTACTCTGCACGTATATTTGATGTAAAGGGACATAAAATACTGCTCATCCAAAAGCTTCTAACAGAACTGAGGACTGTTAGAACTCCCTTTCTTATAAGTGAGCAATATGCACCAGTATCCCTAACTTCCATTTTCTCTGAATGTTCCTGAAGGGATATCTGACAAGTGCTATAGTAGGGGGCCATCCCCTTCTCTCCTTCCTGGGACATGTCATTAGGGACATTATAAATTTTCCCTAATGGTTGGGGTTTACTTGGACAATTGGGCCTGATGTGACCGGGTTTATTACAATGGAAACATAACATCTCAGCTTTAATTTTGGCACCTCGTTGATTTTGTGGCTTACGCCACTCTGGATACTGCCGTCTCGAATCACCATGTTGAGTAGTTTGATGTCGCTCACCAGGTTGACCATGAGTGAAGTAACGCTGCTCACCAGGTGATTTAGTTGACTGCTGACGAGATTCACCTTCATCTTGACATTTAGTTCTCCACTCAGGAACTTTTCTTTGACTATCTCTGCTCATACCTGGCTGTTGAGGAAAGAGATAAGACCACTCGGACAAGGAGCGGTTAGTTTCAAAAGTATCAGCCAACCTGGCTGCTTTCAATGCCGTAGGCAAGGAATGATCTTGCAGAAAGACTCGAACCTCTGGACTAACAGACTCCAGCAGGTTGTCCACCAAGATGGGCTCAACCAGATTTTCCAAATCAACGACACCACTTGCCTTGTACCACTTTGTAAAAGCCCTGGTCTGCTGTCTTACAAAGTCAACGTAAGACTGACCCAACTGCCTTCTGCCGAGTTTGAATTCTTTCCTATACTTGGCAGGAATACATTGATAAGCCCCAAGAACAGTGGTTTTCACAATGTGATAGTTACCAAAGTCTTCATTACCAAGGATGGACGTAAACTCTTGTGCCTTACCAAACAACGCAGTATGCACCAGTGACGCCCAATGAACCTCAGGCCACCCTAAAACTCGAGCCTGGTTTTCAAATGCTTCGAAAAACTGTTCAGGCTCTGCTTCAACAAAACGCGGAACAAACTGTACTGCCCTTTGCAAATTGAAGTCATCTACAGTCTGATGGAATTGTCTCCTCTCCTTCTCTCTATCAAACTCCTCCTTAGCAAATGCACACTGTTCTCTAGTTTGTTCAAGAGTGAGTCTGGCTAGTTCAAGCGCCAATGAACCAGACTCACCTGCCGATAACCCCACACCTGTGACTTGCTGGTTTTGTTCAGGAGTTTTGTCTCTCCCATTTTGTAGAAACCTTAATGGTGACCTACGGTTAACAGCTCCTGTAGAGGGAGAAACATGAGACTGATATGCCATAGTTTCAGTTTGTAGTTTACTCCTTATAATATCACGCAGCTGCGCAGCAGTAAGGGTACGCTGGTATTCAATACCAATAGAACGAGCGATACGCCAACAACGCTGTAGAGAGAGTTTGGGCAACTTTAGTAGAGTGAACTCTGACACTAATCGTCTGACTCGAATAGGTGGCATTAACCCCCAACTTAACACGCTGTAATGCTATGCACGGTACGACTGCAGGTTACTTATATGATAGCAAAGATGACACGCAATAGCAAAACCAATATGCACACACAATAGCAAGGCTGACATGCAATAACAAACCAAATTGCAGATACTCACACAATAGCAAGGCTGACCATAGCGAAGCGAATGCAAAGATGACACACAAAATTCGTGAAGTGTTGGCAAAGCGTAAGCAATGCCAGATAGCAAGCTATCTGGCAAAGCGTAAGCAATGCCAGATAGCAAGCTATCTAGATACAAGACTAGCTCCTGCTCCAACTTCAACTCTAGGCTCAACTCCTGCTCTAAGTCTCCAAATTCAGCTCTGGGACAGACTACCCATATTACAACCTCAGGTTCAATGGCCTGTTATCCTGAGTGTAAAAGGGAGCTTGGTGCAAAGAAACACAGTAGAAAATGCTTTGAATTGTATTTCCTTCACCAAGCAATTAAGATTATATGACTTTTGTATTTTCCTTCACCAAGTAGATTATAAGGCTTTGTACAAATATGTATGTACACTATATACAGAGAAATTAGTATTAGTGCACGCCATGGTAGTCAAGGCAAAACAGTAGCCAATAGACAGAAACAACCGTACAACAACCAGCTCAATGCAGGAATAACAATGACAAATTTGCGAGTGGTAACCACATCACCTTTGCCATTGTCAGACCCGCATTATGATTGGCTGAACCGAGTCATTGATTTGATGATGGGGCCCCATCTCCAAACCCTTAATGATGGTTTGCTGGTTGGAGGGGAGCCTATGTGAGTGTGTTTAACATGCTCCGAATAAAGGGTACGTACTCTTTGCATGCAACATTCATCCATTTAGGATCATTTTTATTAGATCTAATTTAACTACTCGAAACAAAAGTTGTCTGGGCAGCTAGAACTACGCTCTGGAAATCGTCATAATGGCAACCAAACCACCTACCTGACCCATAGTCAGGTCATCCCAATTTAGTTCACCTAGGTAATTTCTCAGCCCCATGAAGTCGGCTAAGCGAAAGTCTGGAACAGGGACTTAATTGCAGTTATCTGGGTAATTCCATGATATATTGAAACTAAGTGATTTGTGATCGCTTTCTCCAAGCTCTTCATTAACCTCAAGATTATTAATTAGTGATTCTTTGTTGGCAAGAACCAAATCAAGCAAGTTGCTACCTCTAGTTGGTTCTGTCACAAACTGTTTAAAAACAATCCTGAACCGTATCAAGAAAGTCACTAGACTCAAGATTACCTGTCACATTGTTCCAATCAATTTGTCTAAAGTTAAAATCTCCCATTAACACAACATTTTCATATCTGGACGCCTTATGAACTTTCGTCCCATAGCAGCTTACTACGCTTCTTATTCAGGCTTGGGGACCTGTAAATCACACCCAAAATTAATTTTTCACGACCATCGAGAAACTGTAGCCAAACAGATTCTGTGTCCAATGTTTCTAATCTTATATCTTGTCTAACACAACAATTTAAATGATCTTTGACATACATCGCCACTCCACCACCCTTCCTGTTGACCCTATCGTGTGGAATAGTTTATATCCCTGTATGTTGCACTCGGAAGGCATTTCTCTATCTTTCAGGTTGAACCAGGTCTCTGTTATAGCAATAATATCTATATTACCTGCACTTGCAAGTAATCTTAGCTCATCTATCTTATTTCTTAGACTCCTACTATTTGTATAGTAAACCTTAAGGGAGCTAGTCACTCGTTGCCCTCTACTATCTCTCTTTGTTTGTTGATCAATTGCTTTGCCTTTACTAGCAACATTATTTTAAATATTGTCTTTTAAACATATTCCTGAGGTATCCTGGTAATATCTGCTGTTTCCAGGCCTAATACTACAGCCTGATTGTTTCCCACAAACACCCATACCTCTATAATCTATCAGTTTAAAGTCCTAGACAAGTCTCCAATGACCCCTCAATCGAATCGGCTAATGCAACCACTCCAGTCCCAGAGAGATGAACCCCATCCCTTGCATACATATCACGTTTGTCATAGAATTTGTCCCAGTTATCAATGAATGGAATTGCAAGTTCCTTGCAGTAGCTGTCTAGCCAGCAATTTATACCAATTGCCCTAGAC